>QUSF01000034.1:3058305-3075289 GCA_003676055.1 Chloebia gouldiae | reverse complement strand
AGAACATTTTTTTGAGTTCCATTCCCACGTGCAAGACAAAGTCCGGTTTTGGGTACTTAAGCTTTATTTTTGACTGTCGCCTATACAGTTCTTTGTACATCTCTCAGCCCTCATTTACACCATCAGAGTTCATACAGTACACCTTCAGTGCAAAAGGTCATGGTTTAAAACTCATGAAAATGCAGAAAATGTGCAAAGCATGCCTGGCCCTTTTTCTCGTCTTTACTAAAAGACAAAGGCACACGCTTCAACATTCACGGTAAGAAAACATGCACAGAAGCAGTCGCAGAACACAGAACACAAAGCTCAGGAAGCACATACACCAGAGCCCTGCGGGGAAGCCAGGGAAGCAGGTACAGCCTGTACAGCAGTGCAACAGCCGCGCAGCGAGCCCGCTCTGACTGCAGCACGGGAATGGATGCGAGCAGCATTCCCGCAGGCACTGGCAGCACTTGCATCAAAATCCGCAGGCGTTCTCATGCTGCTGCTCCCGGCATGCCCTGTCCCTAGCAGGGCGCTGCCCCCGGGCCCGCTGTGCAGCCGCAGCAGTTCCCTGGGTCCCGCCGTGCAGGGACAGCCCTGGGGCCTCGGCGCTGCGGGGGGAGCGGGGACAGCGCTGAAACACACCCCGGCTCCTGCTCTGCAGCCGCCGCGCATCGCCACCTCCAGAGCCCGAGGAGGTCCTGCACAGGGCTCTGCGTCCAGCTGTGCTGAGGAGGTTCCCTCTGCAGCAGCGCTGCCGTGTCGCTGCCGGTCTCGCACACGGGCACGATGAGCTGTTCTGTACTCCTGGGAAGGAGCGGCGGCTGCTGCAGCCGTGCCGGGGCCATGAAGCCACCAGCTGCAGAGAGCTCCCTCACAGCCCCGTGACAGCATCTACTGAACAGGCCGAGGCCGAGCAGGGGATGCTCGAACTGAGCCCCGGATCAGGGCCCCCAGGCCGGCCCCCATCCCCTCCACACAGCCCGACATCAGCACCACAACTCACAGG
The DNA here is from genome assembly GCA_003676055.1 of Chloebia gouldiae. Classification (NCBI taxonomy): domain Eukaryota; kingdom Metazoa; phylum Chordata; class Aves; order Passeriformes; family Passeridae; genus Chloebia; species Chloebia gouldiae. Next base: position 3,074,298 of record QUSF01000034.1, on the reverse strand, counting down.
GGGCGGCAGCTTGCACTGGGCTGTCACCCACCTTTGGCACTAACTACTAACTAATAGTTTACATTATCAAAAACTAATCGTTTACATAAATTCTCAAATAAATTCTCTTCCAATTATATTAAACAATGGTTTGGGGTTGGGCTTTTTTTTGAGACATTTTTATTAAAGATACAACACCAAAATCTTGTACTCCATAATATTTTGATCACTCACAGACTAACTTGCTTAAAAATGTAATTTATAGAAAAACATCTGCAAAATTAAACATAAAAAAAACCATATTACGCACTTCTGGACAATCTGCATGTTAGCAAAGAATGTGTTTTATTATTCAACCTGAACATAAACAAGGAACATACTCATGAAACAGAACACACTCCTTGATTATGGCACACCTCAAACTACTCGGACTAAAGAAAAACTAGTGCAATTGTTTAATTGCATCTAACAACAGAACAATAAAAATGACTTTGTATTCCTTTGTTTTTTGTTCTTTTTTTTTTTTTTTCCAAACCCATTCCATTTGTTCTCTTCTCTCCACAACAAAACCTCCAGTGGTTAGTCCTGGAGACCACTCACACTGCATGAAGCAGACTCCTCATGGGCTGGTCCATGTTACACAGAAGCATGCAAAGGAGGATACTGCAGCATTTGCAATGCAAATCAATTAAATACGTTATAAATGAACAAGGTGTCCCTTTAACACTGCAATTCTAGAGCCTTTATCTGTGGTGGAAGTTTCCAGTGTATTCATTATAAAACAGCATACAGTCAGAAACAAACAAAGAATTCTGCAAATTGTTTGTGTTTTCAACTAGCAAATCTTTCTGAGAGCTGTGTCTAGCGCCGAAACCAAAGCCAGCTATTGAGTAGCCAGAAAGCTACAGTAATGGAATACATGATCACTTCCCTCTTGGCACGCTCTTTGTTCTCTTCTTCCAGGAGCTGGAGACGGCGATTAAGTTTGATTATCTAAAAACAAATAAAGGCTTTTAATATTTCATTAAAAGTTGCCACACTTTCTTGAAGCTTCCGAATGACCATGTAAAATTAGTATCTCAAACAGATGGGTGTTAAACAGTTGATAATTTGACCTTCTGTCTTCAATCAGTAGTGATCAGACCCTGCAGTCACTATTATTTAGGAACAGAAACAGAGTCAGATTCTGCAGACTCCCAGAACATGACCCAGCATGTGAGGGCAGCCCAGCAGGAGCACGGGGAGGAGCCCTTGCCTTGCCTGTTGGGGGTACCTTTGTAGCCATAGAGAAAACCTCCTCCCCCATTTTAACACTACAGCTCTGTCCTAATGCTAACTACCGTGTTTTACATACCTGTCTTCTTAAGGAGGCAGCATCTACGACTGTCATGTCATCTGGTGTTCCCTCGAGCGTCGTCGTATCGAAGCTGGAGAGACCATATCTAGCAAATGAAGGAGAGGGCTCAGCTGTGCCAGCTGTGCAGATCAGCCAGTACCATATTCTATCAACATTCTAGTAGATGTGTATTTTGGTCATGATGAAGATAAGAAATTTTTTTTTGCAGCTGTTACAGAGTTGCATTTCAATAGGATCCTAACTGAGTAAAGCACAAACAGGTATCAAGTGGGTAAGTGCTTGACTAAATTTGGGTTGATTGCTCTCCACACTTAAAACTCTTCACACAGACAAATTTCCTTCTGATACACAGTTCCTCAAAAGACCATTTCCAGTTAACTGATTCATGAAACCTGAACACTGCCTGACCTAAAGTGCCAAAGTTGCAAGAGACCTCACTAGAGTATAAATAACCAGAGACTTGTAAAGTGTCTTATGCTCAGTACCTACTTCAATATCCACAGGGGACACTTACTGAGATTAAGAACCTCAGTGACATTAATCTCTGTATGTTAGGCAGAGAATCTGGCAAACAAAGCCCAGTGCAGAGTCACTCACTGCTTGCTGAACTTTGTGTGTTACCAGGGCACTCAGTTTTCTGGATGCAGAAATTCAGAAAGAGCATTATTCCAACTCCAGGACAAGTTAAATAAATACAGAACATTTATTAACAGTTCAAAAATAGAGGAAAGTCTATATAGGTTTGTATTTTGATCATCCAAGTGCTAGCTCTTAACCAGATTAATTTCCAACAACTAACAGTAAAGCAGTTCCTCATCCTCCACCTACTCCCGAGCTTCTCACTTTTTATCTTAAAACCTTGGTTTTCAATATCAGCTCCCTTTGACTTCCTTTCTCATGACGATCTGTGAACAACTGCTGCAAGCAAACAGCTTAAAAGGAGCAAAATAATGTCAAGGCTACAGAATTCCCAACAAATACACCTAAAAGAACATTAAGCATTTAATGGCAGTTAATTGTCAATTCAAACTAACAAGAATATGAGTAGAATTCATGGAGCTTGCAGAATGCCCTTAAGTGCACAAACTACTTTTGCACTGCAGAGTCTTCCATCACTTTCCTGAAACTTCTCTAGAATGCCCTCAGCTCAAGCAGCCTCTCTTCTCCCAGTAAATTGTCAGGTTTCCACGTATCACTGCCCATCAATACTTTGTTTCCAATTAAGAACTGCTATTTCTGAATGAGAATTGCCCTAAGTGTGGACTTCAGTAACAGTGAGACCCTTCAGCTTTGCCAAAAAAAAAAAAAGGACCTTACTCTACAGGTCCTCTGAAAAACGAATAGATTTCTGATGAGGGTCTTTTTGAAGCTACTTTTTTGTTAGTAGTACATGGTAAAAAAAATAGAAAATTCCACCAGATCTACAGCACAGCTGTCCCTCACCCTCTTCTGGGAAAGGCAGGGAGGGTCAGCATTTCAGTGAGATGCACACACCTCCCTCGCAGCTCACATAAGTGTATCACTGCTGCTCTAAAATTCCAAAACAATTCCAAGTATTAAATCAAGAGGGTTACCAGCAAAAACCCCCCTTATGACATCTTTTAGACTATTTCAGAAACTGAATTCCTGAGTTAGAGAAGAATCACCTGTTTGAATCCAGTTTCTACTTAAACACAAATCTAACCTCCATTTCCATAAAAACACTGAAGTGCAAAAGGCAAATGGGAAAAACGGATGTGAAAGGACTATTTTCCCCCATCATCCTGACCATGGATTATGTGCCAATTTCTTACCCTGTTCCACTGAAATGATGTCAATCCGCCAAGACAATGGCGGTGAAAAGGCCTCCAGCTACAACCAACACTCACCGGCTGAGAGCACCTCAAATTAGGTGAGGTAAGGCCAAATCTTTCAGTAAGCTCCCTATTAAATAGCAAATACTTGAACTATACAGCTCATGTAATGTAAGAGCCTCCCCTCAGGCATTAATCTGAGTCAGAGTTCTGCAGCACATTGTATCTACCAGACAACTGAGTTGACTTGGATGGGGAAGGAATAAAGGCCTGAAATACCTCAAGAGTTGAGCATAAAAATGAGCACTGTGCTTTAAAATAACATTGCTGGGAAGAGGGAAGTAGAAATCTGAATTTCAGAATTAGTGGATCATGACTAACAAAAAAATGCTCTTTACCTGGTGTTGTCATGATGAGGGTTAGAGGAAGTGGTAGCAGCTGACCCACCACGTAACATTGGCCTACAGCAGGATTTTGTAGATTGAAAGCACAGACAGAAACAGGAAATGACAAACAAGAGATAAGAGGTAAAACACAAAGATCAAAGGAACATCAAAATACTTCCAGATATACTCTATGTTTCAATATAACTTCTATAATTTATTTTGTTGTAAATTGCACTTTCATATTTCTCTCATTCAAATTGATTATAATCAACACTGAATATTTTTGCAACTAAGATGTGTACGCAAATTTTTGATGAAGCAGATTTGGAGAAGCTTCATTTAGAGAATACAAACTATTGGAATAGAATTTAGTCTTATAAAATAAACATGGGGAACTTCAGATTAAGAAAAAGTACCCCCCAAATCTAAAACCTCACCCAACAATAACAGAAAAATCAATAAATGTACTACACATACTTATAAAAGCCCTTTTAATCATCCTCTGTTCCCTGCAGGGAAAGGGGAGATTTGTCTTTCCTGTATTCATCTAGATGTAATTCAGAAAACCTGGGCTGGCAGCCTAAGGGCCATGTATAACCTGAAGAGAGGGAGCTCTCTCCAGGAAGAAGGGACTACAGGCCTCAAGCACATCTCTTGTACATCCTTACAAGTGTTGCTCTTTTCCCTTTTCTTTCTGGGCAGGGAGGAAAAGGTGGAGCTTTTTTAACTGCTGCAACTTTCTAATATACGTGAAGTCTGCGATGAGAAGTTGCTGTATTGCCTGTCACAGCGATGGCAGCACCAGCAGCACCCTCTGACCAGCTGCACTAGGTGCTTCCAGGGCCTCTGGTCATGAGGCATTAGGGTTCCACATCACAGGTGTGCAACAAACTCTGCAGGAGCCCAAAATGTCTCTTCAATCTCTCTTCAATCTCTCTCATTTTCCCAGTGCCAGCTGGAGATACTTGTATGCATTTAACCCACTTACACTGCAGGCTATAAAACTGCAGGCAAAGAGGATCTCAGTATGAAAGTCCATGTAGAAGGCAGAGCTTTGGTGCCAAGGTGGCTGAGAGAATGCTCTGGCCTGGCCTGAGACCAGCCAGAACCATGCAAAAACATCCCAGCCACCAGCTTCACTTCAAAAGATCAGGATCTAGGAGCCATGGCAAACTCTGCTATCTGAAAACTATTTACTGGGATCAGGTCCTAGTCTAGTTAGCACCATAAGTGCACACCACTGTGTTCTCCTTTCTAGCACTTAGGCCAGCATGGTTTGTATTACAAGACAGAAAGCCCCATTTGTGATACATGCAATATATGAATGTTCTTACCTACATGTACAAGGTCTCACAGAAAGTTATCAAAAAAAAAAAAAAAAAAAAGCTAAAAAAGCTATTCCTAACCAGAGAAATAATTCAGCTGGTCTAAAAATCTTCTCTGACAGATGCTACAACTAAATACTTTGAGACAGTGTGAGAAATTCACTACACTAAAATGGAGACAGTCACAGAATTTCTCTGAGAACTTAAGTCACCTGTAACTAACTGGCAGACATGTGAGTGCCAGTACCCAGCAGGCACTTCCCACACCACCTGACACAGGACAACATTTGGATTCTGTGTAATGAGAACAAAAGTCTCAAGTGCTCTCTAAATTCAGCCTCTGTGCTATCTTCTAGCAAACAAAGTTTCACAGCTGTTGTAGAATTTATCAATCCTAATTCATAGCTACCCTTCCCAAGGAAAGCTACAGGCTTGGAGACAGCTGCAGGCTACAGCAGGGCACAAACCCAGAGCACTCTGAGATCTGTGCAAGTCAGGAACTCAAACTAAAGTCTTTGATCCCACTTCCCAACACAGCCAGGCTGTTAAGATGCTGCAGGTGATTTCTTCCTTTTCTTTACAGATCACTTTTTATTTCATTACAGATGGACCCAAAAAGGAATATCACAATATTGCCCCACCTCTTCAACTTGCTTGTTTTTCTATATCAACAGAGAATTGATTACATTGATCACAGCGTGAGACCCTTACCCCAAAATCAGCAGTAAGTTTTTTGGTAAATACAGAGTGTACAAGTATAATACAGGCAAGCCATTAAATGCATGGCCTTCTTTAAAAAAAAATAAGTGTACATTAGAACTTTGAATTTTCTGGCTGCTTCGGTTAATTTCATCCTAAACATTAGTGTATGATCAGAAGGAGCTGTAGCACCAAGGTCATGTGTACTCCCTGCAAACACAGCAGCAACCTCAAACTTGAAGGGAATGCTCAGGAATACAATTTAATACCAGTGGGAGAACAGGCTCTAAGGCAAGGAGCAACTGAACCTGGTCTGTCTCCCACAGTGAGGCTGGAACTAGGATGTGTTTCTTCCCTAAACACACAGTGTGGGAGGAGAACAACAAGGGTTGGACAATTCAAGAGCCTGGGCCCAGTTTCCATCCCTCCCGTGCCTGTGAACAGGGACTGCTGCAGGACACTTTGCTCAGCAGAGGCAGCAGCTGTGCTCAGCCCTGGCTGCCCTTTAAAACACCTCTGCAAGTGTCAGCGAGGCCCTAAGAACAGGCAGTAGGATAAAGGGATGTGCTCCAGAGGAGAGCTGGACTGGCTGGTCCAGCTGCTCCTGTGCCCGTGCTGCCAGCAGTTCCTCCAGCACAGCAAAGCTGCTGCTTCCCAGCCTCCTTCCCACCTGCACACCCATCTCATTTCCTTCTGAACTATCATTACCCCAGGCCACAGCCAAGTGTAGCCCTCTTTGATGGTCCTAATTCACTTCCCATTTTATTTCTACAATGAAAAATATAATTAATTTTCTCAATATAAAAAATTATCTTATAAAATCTCAGGATATGACTATGTGGGTAAAGTTTGACATTTAAAAAGGACAGTGGTTTTTTTAGAAAGGGCTATCCTAAAGAAAGGAAATTATACATTGCCATACTTTTTCCTCTGAAATAAAATGTACTGACTTGAGAGATGAGTCAGTTTAGATGAAGTACAGATTTCAAAACAAGTCTATGCAGATATGAAATTGTCTGGTTTTCCTGCATTTAAGACATCACTAAAATCTCCTTAAATGCATGGAGTTTTTTGAGGACTCGTTTGTTTGGCTGGTTTGTTTTCACATTTTTCTTCTGCTGCCTAGAGCATAAAAGATCAATCTTTAAAAGACACTAGTGGTAAGCCCTACAGTCATTCCACAGAAATTGAAACAGAAAAATGGTTAGAACTAGAAACCAAAACTGACCTATTGTCCTTGTCCAAGCTGAAGGAAATGCAAGAGTAAACAGTGATCATTAAATTGTTGCTCATTTAAATAATCCTTTATGTGAGCAGTGCTGGCTGAGCTAGGCATAATTCATTATTTGCAGCAGTACCATCAGCACCTACCGTTAGCAGTTTTAGTAGGTTGGAAAATGTTTGGGAAAAAGAAAAGACAAACTACAAAACAAGTTAAAAATATTTCCAGTGAGTAACACACAGCCACAGCTTGTTAGTTTTAAAAGATCTCTTCAAGTATTAAGCATAAAATTTTACTGTAATGCTTTGAGAAAGAAAACACATTACACAGAGCAAAAGAACAGAGTGCAGGTTTAGAGCAATTTAAAATGATTAATATTTTGCAACCATGCAAGTGGATCATCCAAATTTCACATTCCCACGCCAGCTGTAATGGTGGGTGTCTAAACACCCAGCCACAAAGAATACACTTTCATCTTATTGAAAAGTTCATTATTTTAGCACCTATTTATTCATAGGTGACTGGAAACAGGATTCCCATTCCTTCTAGGAAGGTTAGTAAGAACACCTCAAAAATTAACTCAAACCAGGATGAGTAATGCAGCTTTTGAAATATTCAGAATTCTAGAATTTTTCTGATAACTGAACTAAGTTGAAAGTGTATGTATGTATATGGATTTGTTTTCCAGAATCCAAGAAAACACAGGCAAGAACATGCATAAGAGAAGCCAGGAATAAAACCTGTTAGCTTCACAGCAGACTGGGAAAAGGGCTACAGTTCCAATCTATATTTTAGCAAGGACTCTCAGCACAGGATACCTAAGTGCTACTGTTCATAGACAGTACAATTTCTTCTTATCTGGGAGCTTTAATTTGGCAAAACAACTTTATAATTATATAATTTTAATATTGATAAGGAAAAAAAAAGTACTGCTGCCCAACTGTTGATAGACAGGCATCAAAATTTTAACAGCAACAGCCTGGCATTTCACAGGACTAAATAATTCATTAGTTAAGCATCCAACTCACAGTATTTCATGGGACTCTATGCAGCTGATTTTATTTGTTTTTCTGAGTCCTGTTTTAAGAACACAAAGGCCAAAAAGATTGGAGCTCTTTCCAATTCAGGAATGTTAATATGGGCATTTATATATTGTCAGATCAGCAAACATGGTGAGCTACAGGAGGTGCCAGTTTGGAAAGTGACTGCAAACACACAGACATTCACAGTAAGATTGGCTTGATAGTCACATTTCATTACTAAAACAACTAGAAAGTAAATTATTTAAACTTCACACTACACATAGTAAGTGTGCTGCTAAGGTAAGACAGGAGAGGCACATGGCAAATTTCAAAGGACTTGCTAGCACAGGCCACACTGAAGGGCTACAGGAGAAATGAGCAATTCCTCCCAGTGTTCTTCCCAACTATTTCCACTAATTCAACCTCCTGGCAAGCCCGGGGGGTCTGAGCTAGCCCTGCACTGGAGACTGTGTGCAATTGTTACCTCACCTTCTGAGCTGGCTACACCTAACCTGGAAACTGCTTTTGGTAAATGAATATTGCCATTGTTAGTCTTTAGCAATGTTTCTATAGTACTAAACATGCTGTTCTTGGAACGCTTCCAAATCCCAAATCCAGACAGTGCAAGGATACACCAAGTGAGCAAAACTCCACTGAAGAGAATGGAAATAACTATACAGGGATTGCCATGAGGCTTGTTCTGGCTCATTGCTCTCCAAGTGTCAGGTTATCCATAAAATCAGAGATAGCAATAACCAGAGGAGCAACCAACTGCCCAGTGTCCCCTGCCTTTCCTGCTCTCAGCATCCATCAGTCATGCGGCCACCAGAGAGAATCATTCCCAATATAAACCATAACAGTTTCAAGTCTTGACACATTATCAAAGTAGTCTACAACGCTCTTTAATAGTCTACCCTGTTTCTGCACATTTTAATGCCTTATGACATCATCAACCCAATCTTATTGATTTGCACCACTGCTCACCAACAGAAAAGCAGAAGACAAGGCTTGTAAATTTGCAGGCTCAGGGTCAAGTATTAATTGCAGAATACACTGATAATCTTGGACCAGCAAAACGCCTTGCAGCCACAGGCTAACCCTTCCTATAAAGATTTTTATTTGGAAGGAAACCAAAAGAATCCTATATTTGAAACAGAAGCATTTTGAAATGTGAATTTTGGATATTTAAATTGCTTATGAATAGTGAAAGCAAAGGAAAGCAAAAGCAAATAATTTCATCTCATTGTTGTGTAAACAGAAACCAAACTCCACTAAAAAGGAGAAAAGAAAAACAAAGCAGCAGAAGCTGGCAGAATCAGTGACAACCAATCACCTGCGGTTTTCATCCAGCACATCCAAGACCTGCTGGTAAGCCCTACGAGTGGAAGACTGGATAAACGACAAAATGCCACGAGCAGAGTAAAGATTAATTCCATCTTCAGGTAACATATTGGGAGGACAGACACGAGCCTGTTGCAGTGATGGGGTCACACTGTTTGTACAAGCACAGTAAATGAAGAGAGAAATACTAGAGTCAGATTTTAAATGAAAAAAAGCTTTTCAGATAGACCCCATTCCAAAATGCTTATTGCTTGCTTTTGGTTTACCCTTCTCCCACCACTGTGAGGTAACACTCCCAAATTTGAGTAGTGTGGGGATCGTGAGCTGCATTTCATATGTTCATCAGAAACACACACAGGTGGTATAAGGACACACTTCTGATCTGTTATACAAATTAGTCCTAAAAAGTCCTTGTACAGCTAAATCTGTACCTGTTGAAGTCAGTGTTCAAGTCCCCACTTGACATCAATGACAGGAGTGTTTTTATAAGCACTGGCATTTTAAGAAAATCCTACACATCATTTCTTTCCAAAACACAAGCCTTTTTCAATAAGGAAAATCTCACACAGAACCCCTTCAACAAAAATTTTTGGAAGCTGTGAGCAAGACAGTATTTTAATTTGCACGTGATCAAGTTTAAAGGCAAACTGCAACAAATTCCAAAAATAGTACAAAATTCACGTCCCAGTGACAACAAATTACACAATCTAACTTGTTGACTATGATGCAAAAAATATTATTCAAAATATGCAGGACTGGACGTTAAACATGGCCATTTGGATTACACCAAACTTTTGTCTATCAGTGAGAAAATAGCTTTGATAAACTGCTTATGATTTGCTTGTGTTTCTTTACCTTCAAAGTGACTTTATTCACTTTTCTTGCACACAGCAAGACTTTTTTTTTTACATCTGGAACCTTTATTAGAGGTGACATGCATTTTTAGTAGGAATTAATTTGTGTTAATGTAAATATTAACACACATGCAAACCAAGTGCAAGCCACTGTACCATTTAAATCTTGGGTTAGTTTTTATTCCAAGATTAGCAACCATAATTCAACACATTTCCTTGCCACTTGTGCTTTGCTACAACAGCTTTGGATTTAAAATGTCAATCTTTTTAACAATGGCATTAATGCTGAGTACTTGGAAGTTGGTTTGATATTTGGCTAATCTCTGGCTGGGTCAGAATCTGTATCTACTCTCACTTTGAACAGAGCTGCTCTGCAGGTGGCTGGCAGCAAGATCACAAAGCTGAGTAAGACAAAGTTCCACTGAACAGACTAAATCAAAGAATGTTACAAATGTCACCTCTCCCACAGCAGAGCTCAGCCACCCTGGCCTTCAAGGGACATTCACAGACTGCAGCAGCAGGGGCTTGGCTGACACTGGTCATTGTTACCTCAAGGGCAGGTATCTTTTCAGGCTGCCATAGACTACATTTCAATAAATATCTGGTTGCTTCCTTACAGCTTTTATTGTTTTCCCACACTTGTAGAATCCACCTTTCTTCTATATTTATGATGACTTCTACTTTGTAATCAATAGTAGTGGTCACACCCACGCATTTTACTCTGGAATTGCACTAGAAATGCAGAAAAATATCAAGCAGCAGGGTAAGTTCAAAATATTGCCACTAAAATGAATTTATCAGAATTTTTACTCTATGTGGATTTGCTGCATTGAGGCAAATGAAGGAAGAGTTAATGCTTGAAATCACAGTATATTTTACATTAAAACTATTTTCTCCTGTACATCACTTCAGAGATGTGCAGAATAGGGTGAAAAACAACTTAATAAAAAAAAGGTAGCAAATAATATTTAAACATATTGCAAAATAGAAAACATTGTGGAGTTCCTGTTGTCCAGAATGGTATTAGTATAAATACATATAACAGTAATGATTTTTGCATTCCAAGATTTCTGTATACAAAAAGATTCTAAAGAATTAAAAAGCAGAACAAAAAAAAAAAAAACAAACCAGTTTTAACTAAAACTGTACAGAATTCTCTAGAATTAAGTTACATGTGCTGATTAAATTCAATAAGGAAAAAATAAAAAACCAAGAATAATTCTATGAAGGGCACAAAGGCCATGACTGGGGGGTGGAGAGAGAGAAGCAAAATTTTTCTTCTATTTTCCTTTTCCAGGATTTGAAATTGCTGTCCTGTAAGCATCTGCAGTCCTTTGGACTATGTAAGAGACCATGGAGAAATACTAGGAAGCAATTACCTGATACACAAATCATCCCAGATAACATAAGAGAAAAACATCTCTGCCGTAAGAAAATTCTCTATTATCTAGTATGAGCACTTATCATCAGACATTGTGGCTATCCCTCTCCCTCCTCCATTTCCAGTGAAATGGTCCTAGTTGTAGGTATAATTTTGTTTCTTATTTCTGAAAAGAATTCTTATATACATCTCCAGCCACTGTCACCTTCCTGGTTACAGACACCAGTCAATTCCAGAGCTTGGAACCAAAACAAACAAGATGAAATTACAGACATTACTATGAAAGAGTACAGCAGCCTTTTGCTATATGCAGTTTTTAGCTTAGCAGCAATCTCCCCTAAACCTTCTCAAAGCATTTGTGGTGTACATAGGCTTTATTTCAGGTATGTCTCTGACTTGCAGTTCTGGTCGTATTACATAAGAGGTAAAGAGATTTAACTAATTAAGGTTACTTTAAATTCAAGCACATAGACAGACGTGCACACTTTTCCTCCATGACTTGCAAGAAGAACAGAATTTCTCAAACTGTGAAACTGAACTCTCTAGAAAGATGTGTTATTCTAAGGAAAAGGCTGGAGCAAAGAGGAAAATTAAGTGCTGCTCACTTTTCCACGCACTCTTGGTGGTTTGGTGATTTCCAGCAGAGAAGTGGAATCCTTGCATTCAGCATTGGCTGGCAATGACCAACAAAAAGCTTTGTTTCTCCAGCTGTACAAAACCAGCCAAAGAACAGAGTGTCAAACAAATTAAAGCTATTTTGGAATTTAATTGTCCCTTTCATTGGCTATCAGTTATTTTTCACTGTGCTCTTTTATAGAGGGAAACAATTTGGCCAAGTTTGAGAAACCCTGAAGCAAAATTAGAAACCACACATTCAGTGTAGCTGTTTCAAATTTTATATTCTAAGCTACAGGTACTTAGTCAGAATATTAGTACTGCAGAGAGCTACAGAATTACACACTCTTGCTTTGCATACACCAGGGAAGGTTCAGGCTTACGTGCAGTCCTTAGTCGAAAGAGGTGACTGGAACCGTGGCATTTTATTTCTTGGGACAGTATCTGATCTGTGCCACCTTGAATAATAATTGTAATCTCTTAAGTAAGCATCCTTAGAAAAAGAGGGATTGTAATTTAGAGTGTTGTCATTACAGCTACACAGACAGTTATTGTACCAGCAGGTAGTTGTTAGTCCCAGGATTTCTAAGAGCATTAAAAAATTACTGACTTCAATGAAGCCCAGCTGCCAAAAAAATCCTCAGAATTGTCTCTGCATGCAACTGGATGACAAGAAGAGGAAAGACAATGGAAGAGAAACCACTATTTGTGCATGCCAAGAACACCATGACAGGGAGCCCAGCCAACTCTCACTTGCACAATCTATTACAGAATGTTTAATTTTGTCACTTTGTAAGTCAAGCCCTGGAATTTCACACAGTACATCTGAATATTTTGTCCAAGAAGGACAACAGTGTCCTAGACTAAAACTTAAGAACTGTAGTCATATTTTGAAAATAAAGGTTTTAAGAGGCAGTGCTCCAAGCACCTCTTCAATCCTCATCACAGCATCTGAGCAGCCCAAGTGGACTTCCTTTTCTATTTGAAGATGTGAACCAAACCAAAGCACAAAAACAAAGAGCTGAATTTTGTCAGTGTAGAGCACCACAGCATCTGTAGTGAAGAAGTAAGCTATTTTTCAGCCAACAACACTGGATATAAGAACTTTAGGAGCAGCTAGTTTCTTGTATCTGTAATTAACTGGAAAATTAGTATTCCAAGATGGTAAAGGAATTTCAAGGTGATATAAATGAGGCAACAGCTGCACAATAAATCTTCTGTAGTGCAAAGAACAGATTTACAAGAAATCTTGTAAATTTTTTTGCAGTTTATACTGTATGACCAGAGGGCTTAAACTGGGAGGAAACAAGAGCCAAGAGGTTACTTTTCCACCAAGTACAAAAGGCCTGGCCTTCCTGCATTTGTGGGAGCCACACAGGTTCCACTGTGACCATGGTGTTTTTACAATGTGAATTCCTAGAACATTCTCCTGAGAGGCAGCCAGGTACAAAGTCACATTCTCCACTTGGAGAGTGACAAAACCCGGATGAGGGAGAAAAGTCAGAATCAGAGTGCCACAGCACGTTCAAAGTGATTTCTTTGTTGAATCATACTGAATCAGAAGAAGCAATTGTGACAGAGAAAGAAGCCATTTCTGGGAACCTCCATGATTTCAAAGCAGATGATTAGACACAGCATAACTCCTGTCATAAGAAAACAAGCACCTGGCAGGACAAGAGAAAAATTAAGTTCTATTAAAATACATTATCTACAGGTCAGAAGTGCAGAACACTGCAATGAAGAAGGATTTCTTCCACATGGGCAGTAGAGAATACTGATCTGAAGGCTCAATATCATCTAGCTGTTATTTATCTTACAAGCAAGAGAAGAGATCCTGGATCAATCAAAAAGATACAATAGAAGGTGCTTGGCACTGGAATTATGATTTTTTGAAATATCTTATCAAATACTAGCGTGGGCATCAAGAGAGGAAGACTAATCTACAGGTGTGTTACAATTTCCTGGTTTTTGTAAATGATAGACTGAGTCATGCCAGCTGCCAGTCATATGTTCCTTGATCACAGCCTTTTTAAATTTACAGGATTTCAGGTGCTTATTGTATTGCTAAGACTCTGAAGGTTTGATAGTAGATTAAAATACTGTGACAGCAAATAACATTGTAAACCCATGTAAACCCAATAATTCTATATATAACTACTGAGTGACAGCAAAGCACATGGGTAAATTTTACAGACTGAGGATTTTCAGATTCAAGAAGTCCAGACATGTGAGAAATCTGACAGCAACTACAGGCAAAGCTGATCTTACTATTTTCTCAGATGGCTGGCATGGCCCATGACTTCTGGAAGACTAAACTAACACAGGGATCAAGTGTAAAGCAATTTCAAGAAATTGCAATAATTTTTTTACCAACTGTTTTTTCCTTTTAAGTACAGTACATCAAAGACAGGCAAAGCACAGCTGGCAGCATCAAAGGGAGAAATATTTCCTCAGGAAGCTCCCATCACATGAAGACCATGGTACTCCAGCATGTACCATGTCCAGATTACCAGATGGACAAGAGGAAGCCATTCTGAAGTGACATTACAGTGTGTGCAGTCCGACAGGACAACACTGGGTAAGTGACACCACAGGGAACTTGGACACTGAGGAGGCTGATAGAACACCCAGAGACTGAGCTGGTCAGGCACTTAAAGATGGGAATCTGAGTTTTGCCAGCTCAGTAAATATGTGTGACTGCAGATCTGAGCACCTAGACATGGGCAATCTATAAACTTGTATGAACCCAAAGTCTGATCAAATAACAAGGGGAAGATATGAAACAATATTTCCATGAATATCTGGAAGAGAAGGAGAAGTATAACATGTCTGGAACATGCATCAGAATACATTTCATTTTAGCCAAATTAACAGGTGGACAGATATGTAGTACACACAGTACCTCTACTGCCCCTGGTGTAAATAGAAGAAAACAGGCATTTCTAGGGCATATCTCACTTGCTCTACTTTAGACTAAAAATAGGTAGACCCTAAGTAGGGTATGCACTTATTTCCCTCTAGTCACCGAAAATGAAGTTTGATGGTGACCTAGCAACAGTGTTATACATTCTACATTGGGACAGATGAATCCCATCTTTGAAATTTTAAATTTAAAGCCTTTTCTAAGGCAAGTATTCCTTATGGCATCTGTTATAAAATTAAAGCACAAAATATTCCTAAGTGTTGCAAAACCAGTTATTTCCAGGTGGAAAGATGCTGTCACTCAGAATAAGCTACGATTAATCCAAGATTATTATATCTAATAAAAATTTACAGATATTAATGTCTTCTGAAGGCACCTAAAGAACTGCTACCTTGGATGGTAACAGCAGATGAAGTTTCCAATTCTAAGTGCTCCTTGCCATTTTTGTCAGAAAAGATTAAGATGTATATACTCACAGATTTCAATACATGAAGTACAGTGACACCACAGAAAAATTACTTATTCTAATATTTATGAGGAAATAAATATATTTCTTCTCTAGTGAATGAAAATCATTATAATATTAACAGTGAGAGAATTGGGAACATTTTGATGCACAAAGAACTCAATTTCCTGAAAATTGAGGGAGAAAAATATTGTACCAACTCAGAAATGGAAAAATCTCCTGAACTAACAATTCCTGGTAACTGGTGAAACCAGCTGTGAGCTCACAAACGCTTCCACCCATCCACTACAAGAAGTCACCTCCCTAAACAAAACCCATAGAAAAGAAGAAAAAGGCCGGTGTTATAATAGTTCAAATGACATTCTTGGCATAACATACGAAACATTAGTTGGGAAAAGCAAGCCAGGAGGTAAGGAAGGAAGAAGAGTGTCCCAAAGCTGCAGCAGTGGCCCTGCAGGGGGCCGCACTCACATGGAATCGTTGCGGGCCAGCTGCCCGTTCTGCCGCGAGGCGTTCTCGCTCATGGAGCGCTCTCTCTTCAGCCTTCCCACCGAGCGCACCTGCAGCACGGGAGCAAAGCACAGTAACAGCCAGAGAGCTCCAGACACAGCCCTGTGCTCTGCACGTCTG
>QUSF01000034.1:2804254-3058295 GCA_003676055.1 Chloebia gouldiae | reverse complement strand
GCCCTGTGCTCTGCACGTCTGTCACTCACACCTCAGATGCAAAGCACACTTTCATGGGTTTCACAGTGATTAGCAGGAAAACAACTGATGACAGATGTGATGCTGGTACATGTAAAAAAATCAAGCTCCAGACTTACTGCAATCCTTACCTATCCATGTGACCTGATGTCAAAATTACAAACCAACAGAATTTTCAAATTCTCTGGAGATACTCAAAGCCCTATGGACACAATCCTGAGTATCATGCTCTAGGAAGACCCTGCTGAGGGAGGCTGGACTAGATCAACTCCAGACGGCCCTTCCAGCCTTACCCATCCTAGGATTCCCATCACCAGAGATAAATATATTTCTATTGTATTTTATAAGCCTATAGAATATGCAGCTTCATATATAATTTTCATTTTTAAAGTGTCTGTTGCGATTATTCACCTGGATACCAATGTTATACCATTCTTTGAAGTTGTTTTTTTCAATTTTGTTAAAACTCATTAACTCTGTGTGTTGTTGTATCATCTGGCCATGAAGTCCAGAAGTTAACCACATACATTATAATGTATAACTATATACAACACAAGAATCTTATATTTTTCTGGTACTCTATAAATCAAAAAAAAACCTTACAGCTTTCTCTTTATCAAAAGGATTTTTTTTTGTTAGAATTATTTTGAGGAGTTCTAGTTATGACTTTATTTTTGTCAGTAGTGAGTAAGCTTGCAGAGCATGGCAATTCCAGGCCATCTGCCACTTCAAAGTCTAAAAGAAATAATATAGTGCTAATAAAAATATTTTTCTATTTTCCCAACATATGTCAGCACCAAGTTGATCTGTACCACAGTAGAGAAATCATTGGTCATTCCACTTTCTTTAGCAGAATGCTTCCCATCTAAGGAAAAAGCAAAATAAGTACTGGCCTCTTCACTTTGAGGTGTCTGCTGTGGAGGTTTTTCTAGGTCCAAAAAATCTAGCGGTCGATCACTAAGAGAAATAACACGGGGAGGAGTTTTCAATGCCAGTGGTTTGAATGGAGTAGACTGAAGAATGTCAAGGTCTGCTGGTCTGGAAAATGGAATGTCTTCACTATTACCTGCAAAAACATCAATTGTCAATAGAAAGCAAACTGTTCTGAGGCCTGAAGGCCAGTGCTTAAAGTTCAAAAGGTCATCACAGCAGTAACTTCTCCTGCCTAGCCAAGTGATGAAGTATAACTTTAACAGGTCTTGTATGTTAAAAACTACTGCTGAAGTGCTCATGAAGACCACATTGACACTTATTTGAGCAGTTTCTTTGAGGACAATAATCCTGAGTAACCCTAAACCACATCAACTGTTATGCAACTGAGAGCACTGAAGACACAGTCCTATCAGTGGTGTCTTTGACTGGGGACAACAAAGCACAAAATATATGCATGTCACACATTTTGCAAACTCTTGTTCAGCAGTTCTGGATCTGTCACTGTAAAGCCCATGACCATAAATACTAAAGTAATATTGATCGATTCCACACATAATAGACATATTCTTGACAAAATTAGCACTCTGATTTTGCATGACAAATATAAAGTCCATCCCCAAAATCTTTTACAGTTACTTTAGCTTACAGTTAATTACTCAAAATCAGGTGTAAATCAATAAAGTTTTTTTTCTCCAAAAATAGCATAGTAAGATGAAACATCTTCAATTAAACCTTCTGTTCATCATTAATTCATCAGCTGTCTCCATTATAAGGTACACCAAAAACTAGTCACGAAACATTTTCAGACCTTAAAAAACTTCCCAAGTCAAAGCTTCAATTGTTTAAACACCATAAAGCATTTTACAAGCTATTCTTTTAAAAAAATGACACAATCAATAGACATTTTTTCCATCCAGAAATCTTGGAAAATGATTGAAGTTTTCACCCGCACCGCGACGCAGACATACCTGCCACTACAATCCGCTCTGGAACCTGCATAGTTACACTGGCATTTGGAAATCCTTCCTGGCCGCCCTTGTCCAGGTCAGAGCTCTGAGGAGCCACCTTGAGCTTCTCGGGGACCCGCATGCGCTGGCTGATGCCCTCGGTGTATTCCATCTCGTACTGCAGCCGGTTCATCTCGGCCATCTCGGCAGCCGGCGACGGGAACGCCGCCCCGCTCATCCTGCAAAGGCAGCACAGCGCGCTCACAGCGGGACCCAGCGCAAGGATGCAGGGGAGATGCTTTGCTCAGATTACCAGGGAAGTGGGAGATAATAACTGAAGAGTCTTATTTAAAGGAACCAACTGCACAGTAAAAGTCATAGGAAGTGTAGTCACAACGTGCTGAGAGGTGCAGGCAATGAAAGAAGAACAAAGTGATACTGTAGACAATGCTCAAACTGAACGGTTCTCAAACTGAGCCATGACAAATTAAGGAAAAAAAAACCAAAACAAACCAACCTGTAAATTCTGCAGGTAAGGTACTATTCCTGCACTGGCTGGCAGAAATAGAAACATAAACAAACAAAGACATCAAAGAATCGGTAGGACTGACAGGAAATCTATTCAGGATTGGTGAGAAATCTAAATTACTGATTTGCATTTACACAAATCCAGTACGCTGGTGGTTGAGAAAATGGCTGAAGTCTCACAAAAACTTCATGTTGAGGCACGGGAATGACAGAAAAGACAGCCTGGGCAGGAGCCTCCTGCTCACTGTCAGTCACCCAGATCTTACAAGGACAAAGTTCTTTATCAACAGCCTGTCAAATCAGCTTGAAAACTGAGAATATTCATAACCCTTCCCAAGTACAGCAATACTTTAAACTTCTCACTTCTGTATTTTTCTGTAAATTAACATCTTACTTTTGTGGAACTGATACAGGATGACGAGGAAAAAGAAAAAGACTTTATTTAAATGTAAAATCATTTGCCAATACTTTATACATACATTTTCCTAGAAAAGGAGTGGGATTTCAAATGAAGCAGTGGAGGAGTTTCCTAGAAACTGGGCTGTGAGAAACTTACTAATGAAATGGCTGGGAGTTGTGTCAAAGACCAAGGTAACTGGGAGTCTGAAGTTAGATTTAAGGTATAGAGAAAAAGCAATCCTAGAGCTGCACCTGGGGGTGGCTGGAAAGGGACCTCGGACAGCTGGGAGAAGCTGATTATCTGGGCAGTGGCCAGTGCACCTTGCTGGTGGCTCAGACCCAGATAATGGCTATGGGTTTATTTAAGAGACACCCTGAAGCTGCAGGGAGAGGGGAGAGGGGCTGGAAAGGGGCTCCTAGATGAAACAATGAGCTGCAAGAACTGGTTGTGGGAAACTTTTCATCCAGGCAACAGCTGGGGGGCTTGTCAACAGCTCACACTGAGATGATGTTTTTTTTTAACATTAGAATAGGAAAACAAAGTTTCTAGACATATATATATATACACAACATATATATACAGCTTTCTAGGCAAACCTGCCTATGCAAAGCATGAAATCTCTGAGTGGTGTTGCTTAAGTCAGTCCCTAAATGAAGTAACCCATCCTGGCAAAAAGGCAGGGTTTGCCACTAAAATTACAACTACATTCCTTGACTATTTTTGGCAGCAAGGCCACGTCTGTTGCTGCGTGTGCTCTTTGCTGAGCTGAACATGCAGAACACAGAGAGGCCCAAGGCAGGTGAGCCAGCCCAAGCCCCCCTCCCTCCCACCATCCCACACGAGCTACACTTCCACATTTACCACAAAACCTCAAATAGCCCTCAGCCAATGGACAGGAGCACAGAGAAGGATCTGGATTCTGTAACACACAAATGCACACATGCTGAGCACACCCAAGATGTGATCATCCTTCGAGCCTCAGTGTTATTTGCAAGGCTCCCTATCACCACAGATCAAATAAAGCATCTCAATAATCTCCAAGTGTCACTGTAGCACAGTAGGAGAACAGGTGATCAGGGAGCAGGCTAAAAGGCCACTGTGTAACCTTAAAAAAAGGTTTGTTAACTTTAAAAAATTAGTTTAAAAGGAAATACTTGAAGTGCTGCACATTTAATCCACATGTATTAATTATCACTGTTTGTATCAAGTGAAACAACTACTTTAATTAGGAATAAAAACTTTATAGCAGTTCAAGAGTTGCTTAAGCATCTGTCACTTCAAAAATGTCAACCTTTTCACATGGAGTTTTTTCATCCCCGCCCTTTGATTTCAAACTAGATTTGTCCTTCTTGCAGGACATTGGCTTGGTCAGCCAGTGACATGAACAAAATACACAGCCATCTGAGATTGCTATGTCCCAAAAGCATTGTCTGTGATCAGTAAAGCATTTCTCAATCTCATAAAAATCATAATGTCAAGACAGAGACCAAATTTTAAGAACTTTCAGTGCCCAGAGTATTGACTGGCAACAGCTTTAAGCACACTTACTGCTCACACGTGACAAAACTGCTTCACTCTCATTTGGAAACACCTGGTTGGCTCCAAGTTTAGTGATCAAACATCCCTGCCCTGCAGCAGTGTTTCCACCACAGCTTGGTGAGGCTTTTGGACACAAGTCTGCTTGCACAACAACTGCTTTCCAGCTGCAAGGCAAAACCTACACAAAGCCAGACAGCAGCAGAAAGTATTTATAAACTAAATAGCACTGTGCAGGTTTAGCAGGGCTTGCCAAGGCCCTATAGATGCAATTCCTCAATATCTTCCTACTCTTGTCTACTTTGTGTCACCGAGAATTGGATTTGCAGTCAAAGTGATTTCAAATTTACCTTTTTACAAGAGAACAGCAAAACAAGAAACAGCAAGATCTCAGCAGGAGATAAAACATTTTAACGAAGCTTCTGAACAAAACAAAGTTATGTTTTCCGCAACATCCTTTTTATACAAAGCATTTTACAGAAAGCATCAATAATAAATCAAGAGACTGAGGATTTAAAAATTGATATTTACAGAACGAAGTACCTCTTAAAAAGGCATGATAATAGAAGTCTGAGAATGATAAGACAATGAAAATCCAATCACAAATACACAACAAATAGAGAACAGCTGAAGTGCAACTGAGTATCAACAGTATTTAATGAAGAAGCAAAGGCAAGGGGAAAAAAAAAGGTTATAGAAAGTGAGTCACATGTTCAGAAAGCCACAGGAGTACCTCCTTCTCTTAAACAAGAGAGATGGGGATGAAGCAATGCACACAAATGTGAGGGATGACTGTTTGGCAGCATTTTGGCCATAATCAGGCATTGGCCATACCCGTGCTGCAAGCTGGAATGTTCTGCACAGTGTGGAGCCCCAGATACAAGAAGATGAGCTCTGGTAACAGTATGGCTCTGTCAGCACTGAGCTCAGAGAGGTTTTACAACCCTTTTTTTTTTTTTTTTTTTTTTTTTGTAACCAAACTGTAGCTTCTCCAGCTCCATTACAGTTTGTTCCTGATGTGGCTACTTCACAGATCCTCTGTTCATGTGCACATAAGCTACAAAGTGTTCCCTTGGCAAGCATCCAGTCCTCCCTGGAGAAGTAAAAACGGGAAGACTCAGAGCAAAGCTGGAGAAGTAAAAACGGGAAGACTCAGAGCAAAGCTGAGGATAGGAATTAAGGACCCAGAAGATCTTCTTGTGGGCCCTGTAACTATCAAAGCACAGATCAGGGAGGCCGTGAACTAGGGAAGCACGAACAGAACAATGCGAGGGAGAGGAGCACCAGGGCAGGCTGAAGGCTGAACGCTGATGTGCAGAATTCACTTACAGGGCTGAACTCAGGCACGGGTCCCTATCCTGAGCCCTGGGATGACACCAACAAAATGTACCCATCACACCCGAGCAAGGCCAGATCACCACAAAGCACTAAAGGCTGCATTCTTTCAAGTTTGCTTTACTCCAAACAGAAGAATGCTTTAACACAAAATACTTTTAATTTTTTTTTTAATAGGAAAAAAAATTCTAGAGAACGTTAGAAGAAAAACGTTATTCTGACAACCATTTTTCTGGAACACCCAGCTACCCACTGCGCTGCGGCGGCATTAAAAGCACCGGGAACAGCGGGGTGCAGGTCCTTCCTTGCCCCTGCAGGGGCTCGCCAGGCGGCTCAGCCGGTAGCGCCCGAGGGACGGGGCAGCTCGGCCTCGGCACCGAGCGCGGCCGGCAGCGGCGCCGGGCGGGCCCGCGGCTGGGACACACGGGCCGGAGGGGCTCCGGCTGCGGCCCCGCGGCAGGCCGAGCCCTGCGAGCGGCCCCGGGGCCGCTGCCGCCCGGCCCGGCGCTCCGTACTCACCCCGTGCGGCGGAAGGAGGCCGGGGAGCGCTGCCAGCCCGGCCCGGCCGGAGCGCCTCAGGCACCGCAGCACCGCACCGCGCTCCGCCCGTCAGCCGCCAGACGCGGCTTGCATGTCCCCATCGGCCTTCCGTAAGGGCCGCGCAACATGTGACCAGAGACGGGCGGAAGCGACTCTCGCCGGCGCCTCACGTGTGAGCGAGGCGGGGGCAGCCATCTTTGCTGAGGGCAGCGTGTGCCGCGCAGGCGCGTTGTGGCGCCCGGCAAGGTGACCCCCGGGACTGCTTTGCCTTGCCAGCCCTGACCTGCGGGACTGCCCTGTGCCCTGCCCTGTGTCCTGCGCTGTGTGCCCTGCGGGACTGCCCTGTGCCCTGTGCCTGGTGCCCTGTGCCCTGCCCTGTGCCCTGTGCCCTGCCCTGCCAGCCCTGCGGGACTGCCCTGTGCCCTGCGGGACTGCCCTGTGCCCTGCCCTGTGCCCTGCCCTGTGCCCTGCCCTGTGCCCTGTGCCCTGCCCGCCGTGCCCTGCCCGGGACAGCCGCGCTGTGCCCGCGCACGGAGCGGTGCCCCGCGGGTCCGGTGTGAGCTCCGGCACGGGCAGAGCCGGGGCGCTGCTCCAGGGCAGCCCCGCCTGGGCTCCCGGGCCCTGCCCGGCCCGCGGGCATCGCCCCCGCTGCCGGCACGGAACGTTTGTCACCGAACGCGGGTGACACGCAGCGCACTCCCCAGCGGAGCTGAAACCTTCCCAGAGCCCCGTTAGCTGATCCTTCCCGAAACTGATTCTCAGAGAACCCAGGAGCAGCTGCTGCTTCAATTTTCCAACTCCACACAGGAAAGTACAATGAAAGATGCTGTTATACCCATGAGGTATTTTTTTTTAAAAGAAGAAAGCAGGCTCAGAGCTTTCACTATTTTTGGATTTATGACTACAATGCTTTGGAGGTCAGAAGGTGTAGCAGCTCCACCACAGAAGCATATATTGATCGAAGGCTTGCAACTTGCTAATTCAGCTCTTCACAGATATCAACAGCAGTGTTTTACAGAGGGAAGTGGTCAGAAATATGATCTCCTACTAAACAGAAGTTGTCTAACACTGAGAATGATACAGTAGTTTCCTCAAGATCTTACATTTAATCTTTGGCCACCTTGAAACATGAGCTGTGCCCCAAGCACATCTTACCCAAGCCATCCTCATTGTTCTGTGTGTGGAGTCCTCAATTTTATGTCTTTAACATTTTATAAACTATAAAAAGGATTTAGTCTTTAGATTAAAAACAAACAAGAAAACCCCAAAGGAATTATTGTCTAAAAACTTGTTCTTCAAGCACGCTAGAAATATGGCTCTTCTCCTGTGATTCCCCATATATCATTTTATGTTGAGATCAGTTTTGCAACTGTTTTTGTTCCATTTAATATAGGTCTGTTAATAAATTCAGTGGTCACAGACAAGTCACTTGAGTCCTTCTGAGTCACGGGAAATCCTCCAGAAAAGCTCTGGTGGGGCTTTCCAGTGTAGTATCACATTATGAATTACCATTAAAGGGTCACAACTGCCCCTGCCCCCGTCTTCTCTTCAACTCAAAAATAATTGTATCAGGCTGTATCCCCTCCCCTCTCAGGATGTTCTTTCCATTTTTTGCATTGTGTACAGGTCCTTGCACAAGCAACTTTGGCACTTTTCAGATTTCACTGCAGATATCCTTGATTTTGAGATCAGTGATTTAAAAGGCCATACTTAAGCATGTTGCATACAACACAGTTCTGCTGGTTTGCCTTCCTTATTTTCATCCTGAACCCTTGATAATAATTTAAGGTTGTGCCTTTTTCTTTCTAATTGCAATCACTTCCCACATCTCCACCTCACCATGGGATGGGAGGAAAGACTCAAGAAAAAAAATAGAACTCATGTTGAGGTAAAAATGGTTGAAATAAATAATAATGATACTATTACTAAATGTAATAAAAAGGAGAAGGAGGGAAAGAGCTAAAACCCAGGTAAGACAAGTGATAATACAATTGCTCACTCCCTGCTGCCCAATGCCAAGCTGATCCCTGATCCACCATCAGGCTCCTGTTTCCAGGTAATTTCCCCAGTCCATCCACTGGCATGACATTCTATGGTGTGGAATTGCCCTTTGGCCAATTCAGGGCACCTGGCCCAGCCCTGCTTCCTCCCACATTTCTGTGCCTCTCCTCCCTGGCAGGCCATGGGACACTGAAAAGCCTTGACTTAGAGTAAACACTACTGAGCAACAACATCAGCATGTTAGCAATAAAATCAGCAGTTAGCAATGTAAATTCTCATATTGAATCCAGAACGGCCCTGAACCAGCTGATAAGAAAAACCCCAGCTTATCACAGCATCCTCTGTAGGAAGAAAGCTGGTATGCACAGACCCAGCTTGGCTATTTACACTGAAGTGCTAAACTTGGAGCGTGGTCCAGGTCAGAGGGAGTGAGTGTCTTTCTGAGGCCAAACTCTACCTCCTGTGTTTTAACCAGATAACACTTTTTTTGGTATGCACTGGTAGTGGACAAGAGCAATAGTAATGGAAAGGAAAAAAAAAGCCAACATGGAAATGGATCTTTTATTTAGTCAAAATATCTTTATTTGGCTGTATTTAGCAGAATACAGCCCCCATTGTTTGCTCATTATTCCCAATTTCTCATGTGTCCATTCTTTCAGTACAATATATTAACTGCTTGCATCTCATCAGCACTTTCCAGTTAAGGCTCCCAAAGCATTTACAGACATCAGTTAACAAATCCTCACAACAACCATTAGCAGTAGGGAAGTAAAATGATCTGCAGCTGCAGTGAGAAGTTAACATCAACTTTTTCCAAGTTTATTTTTTTTGATTTCCAGGGTCTAGCTTGTCTTATGCCAGGCTTGATGAACATGTGTCCCTGCAGTTGTATTTCATGCTTTTGAAAGAAAGACTCATTTTGACCACTCTAGATCTATTTATTAACATCTTTCTTTAGTAACTTGTTGAAGGCCACAAAAAAAGTGAGCAGCAGAATCCAAAACTGGGAACAAGGCATAACTTCCAGTTATATGCTATACTATGAGACATAACTCTCTGTAACTTACCTTTGGACTTCAAAGCCACAGTCCATTCCCTTCTTCTGACACATTTATTCTCTGCTGAACACATTTCCAGCAGACTTCAGCCTCAGGTACTCACATTTGCATTTTACTAGCTACTTTTATGTGGAAGTTTCCACAGTCATCAATTCTATGTTTGGATGATTGCATTAATGAAAAAAAAAAAAAAAAAACACTAGCACCCAACTACCTACCAAGAAATAGGTGTGGTCTTTGAGTATTTAAAGCAAACTTCAGAGTTTATGGAAAAGTCTAGTATGTGATTGTTTTAAGGAAGATAACCTCAACCCCAGGCTTGATTCAATGAAAGACTAAATATTAACTTGACATTAATAGCTTCTTATCAGTAGTGCATCTGCAAAGAGATTCTTCATTAAACCCTGTAAATTCACAATTATGCCTTGCAAACAGAATTACTATGACTGTTCAAGCAAACAGTTTTAAAATATCCATTCAGTTCATATAAATGGTATCTTGATGTTAGCTCCATCATGCCAGTAAGGAACTGGCACAGAACACAGACAAAACCTTTTCTTAGTTAGGTTAACACTGAAAATTCAAACAGTCTGACAAACATAATGGAAATATTTTAACAGAAACAATATAAAATTTCACTGGCTTAAAAAAAGAAAAACATCTAAATGAGAAATCCTGGTTATTTCACTGAATAGCTAGACCCTACATTTAAAATGGTGCATTTACAGAACTATTCAGATGAATTAGGTTTCTTCACTAAATACTGAAATTCTGATAAATTGTGCAAGTATTAAAAAATATTAACATTTTAAATGTCAACATTAATTTTAAATAGCCTTGCAAGTGCAATGTTATAAATATTAAAAAAACTCTCAGAGCTACAATTTTATATAATTTATATGAGCAAATGAAAGTGCTTTTCAAGTATTTTTTTCATTTACAGTTGGATTCTCTTGTATATAATTCAGTGCTTAGATGGTACAATTTAAATATCAGTCTTTTAAAAAATTCTGGATGCATACATTTATCTGGATGGAATAAATGGTTTCATATGCAGATGTGTGCTAAATATTTAAACACAGAATACAATTTGTGATAAATATTTAAATATGAAATACTGGAAAATGGCAGTATTATAGATTTTGTTAGGAATCACATCCTGATGGCTGTGTGCTAACCTGATAATGCCATGGGAGCCCTTGAGCCATACAGTAATTGTTAATTGTAAGCAAATCCCAAATTACATGGTAAATATTTTTTCTCCAAGAGAGACAAAAGCATGTGATCATAATAGAGGCCCAATACTGCCAAAGTGAAGGACTCAAAGGTTGCATGATCAATGTCAAAAGCCATGGAATCTAAGGAAAACTTTCCAACACTTTCTTCAGCCAGCCCTTAGCCACAGTCACTCTGGGGCACACAGCCAGTGCCTGGCACCGCTGTGCTGCCTGCCCAGAGCCTGCTGTCGCTCCCTCTCTGGCCAGTCAAGCACCATTATCATCACAGTGGTACAAAAACCTTTGTATTCCTGTTTGCCAGCCAGAGGAAGGGTGAGGTACATGGGGAGATACTTGTTTATTAGACAAGAAAACCAAACCAAAACAACTCTTAATGAATCATTTATAGTTAAAAGTGCACTGAAAATATTTCCTATTGAACCCTATCTCTCTTAAGTGCCAGACCATCATCTTAAATGATATCCACTTGGAACACTGAACATACGTAAGCTGATACAGGAGCATTTAGTTTGTCTTGCTCTTTGAAAAGCACATGACACAAGGCAGCACTGACATCTTTCATTAAAGATCTGGTGATGCTGTAGTTTTATGGTAAAAATGCAGCTCAGAAATGACAAGGTTCAGCAGTTGCCCCTGCAGATGCCGTTATAAGCTTCCACCAACAAAGTGCTTTGTCTTTTGCCAAAGACAAAAGTCAAACTGTTGCCCTACCTCACCACAGTGCTGCACTGGCAATTTATAGTTTTCTTTCAGATGCAGCAGGACTTCAATAAATTATAGCTCTTCAGAGTTAGGCATAGGCAATTCTTTGTAATAAATCAGTTTCATGTTCTGTGAAGAGTGGCCACCGTTTAGATTGGTCTCTTCATGCAGACCTGACAACGACTGATGATATTTTCTAGTTGTCCTGCTTTCAAAGTCTGTGGCACAGGTCTCCTAGAAGAAAAAACCCAAACATTCATTTTTTTTCTTTAAAAAACAGGGAGAGACAATGAGACTTTGGATATGGAATTACTGAAAACAACCTTGAAATTCTTGGCTCAAACATCTGTGTGCTACAAAATGACCGTACCTAACAAAGAGGGGTGCCTAACCTGAAGGGCATTAAAAGGCAGCCCCCCAAGGTTTTGCAAGCATTTATTGTCTCCTCGGGCACTGGGATGCAGGGAAGTACAGTTTACCTGAACATTCTTCTTGGATTTAATGATGCCAACCAGAAACTGTAGGAATTAGTGTAGTAGTTGCATGTCCCCCTGCCATGGCACTCTATGAATGGGACGGCCCGAAATTCTTCCAGACAAGATCCGGGAGATGCCAATGCTTGGCCAGAAGCCTCTGAGCCAGCACTTGTGTACTGTAACCACCAAAACATTTTGATGAGAACTTGTCCATCAGATTTTAGTAAACTGCAAGCAAAAAAAAAAAAAAACAAAACAAAACCAAACCTCTCTTTCTAAAAGGTACCGTATGTACCATTGGACAAAATTAAATGAACACAGATTCATTTGATAAAACTTAGAATGAAGCACAGAAGCCTTCTGAAAATTCAAGCAGTTATGCCATTTCAGAAGTCCCTGCAAAGGCCTTTTTTGGATTGATGAAATGCATAAAACTAACCAGTACAAAGCCTAGAAATCTGGCTTCTGTCCAGTTGAGTACAACAATAACTTCATTACAAATAAACCAAATTGGTGGGGATGTGTTTTCATATTTTTTGTTGCACTGATCACTTCTCCAAACACAAAAAGCAGAAAAGACATTTTCCTTCTCTGATGTTGGTAAATGCTTGTAGAAGTAGCTCTATAATAATTTACAACAGTTTAAAATTGGCTAGAAAATACCATCTAACTTTTCTGATGTTGGAAACAAGTAAATTGTTTCAATAAAATGCTAAAAAATTATCTAATTCTTTTCCAAGTTTATTATTATTACTGCTTGGGGCCAAGTCGCAGGAGAAACAAAAACTTTACTCTAGACCTAAAAGGACTTTACATTAGGCAAAAAAGAGGGGTTTAAAGTTCTTCTACTTTCATTTCTCCATCTCTATGACATCCCACAAACATGGGTAACAAAGATGAAATGCTAAATCCCCTATTATAAATACACTGTTAGTCCCATAAGCAGCTCTCAATTTGCACTTCCATTACAAACTTTCTTCACTCATATCTAATTATGGCCTCAAAATTGCTGAGGCAATATTCTGTAGACAGTGTACTGCATTTATTTTGATTTTAGCTTTCTGTGCACTTCAGCCCCAAATCTGATTTTTAAAAGAACTTACTGGTGTGGAAGTTGGTCACTTATTTCTATGTTTTTGTGTTCAGGACCAGTTTAACCACTCCACTCCCCAATCCTTTTTCTTAGATCTTAGCATAACATGTGAAAGTGAATACATGCAGTTATTTTTGACAGACTAAAGTACTTTAGTACTTCTCTCATCTTTTCTGCTTTTCCTCCTGCCACCTGTTTTTGTGAACAGGTCAGAATAGCAGTTTCAGTACTTTTGGAATTGAATAAGAATTAGTAGAATTATTTTCTCCTTCTTGGAAGAGGCAAAAAAAAAAGAATTTAACAGTTATTAAGAAACAAATGAGCTATGAACAGCTGAAAACACCAATGACAATGAGAGGACATAAAATGAATATTTCAAGTTGTTATATCCTTACCATAACAAAAGAAAAACCCTTCCAGAGAGACATCCAGCCATCTGGACATGCAGGAACTGCAGTTGTTTGGCTGTGAACTGCTATTACCATTGCAGCTCCTTCACAGACAACACACCTGTGAAGGAAAGCACATAGATTGAGGAAACTGAAGCTGAGCTACTGGATTTCAACAGGGTAGGGCAGGACAGAAGATAAGAGTGCCTTCCCACCTTAGATTTTGCGGCTCTAGGTCTTTCATACTTTTAGAACATTTCTCTTACATTGTTCTCAGCTATTCCAAGTAACTAGGAAGGGCCACACTTGCAGAACAGTGTTTTGTAGCTGAGAACCTTCAGCTCAGTTTACAATGTTCTTCACCAGCTACAGTAAATACATCATCCAGAACTGAAAGCAGAACTTGATTTGTGCTATAATTCTAAATAACAAAGCTGTCTTTATTTAGTCTTAGTCAGTCTCTAATATCCATAATGATAGGGTCTTAAGAAAAAAATCCCTGCAATCAGTGGCATTGTGTGCCATTTTCTTATGTTAGTTCTACAGCAATAGGCCCTGTGGTGGGACTCTAGTTTTATTCCAACTTTTCTTGAGAGTATCACTGAATCTTTGACATACTTAGGTGAGTAATTGAAAACCAGGCTGATGAAGTCAGTGCTTGTACTGGCTGAGACAGGCAGATCTTGCCTAAGATTTGCCACTTAATTTATGATGCCTCTGTGGTTCCAGGAATTCTTCTCTTACCTGCTTATCTGGGGCTCTAGTGCCCTGCCAGAAATGGGTGCCATGTCTGGTGGCATCACCACTGCAGTGGACAGCCAGTAGGAGTAGTCATTGCGAGAAGCAAAGCTACAAACGTCATTGATGCTACAGAACAAGAATGGCATGGTGCTGAACCTCTGCAAGCAGCTACCAGCTGTTCCTGGGAGAAAAAAGAGGAGAGGTTTGTGGCAGTAGGAGATTAAATTTAGTGCACTGACCAGAAGAGACACACGATGGCACCCAATCTACTATACGGAGAATTAAAAACAGTTGTTAACTATAAGAAAAGTCTGTTCAGTAAAATTATCTGAAAGCAAAATGCTTCTGGCTTATACAAAAATATCTGTATAATAAACAAGGGCTAAGAACAAAATCTGTTAAAATAATACAATTTTCTTGAATGGTATCAGCCCTTGACACAATAACAGGGATTCAGCTGCTTGAACAAAATTTTCTGGTGACATTATTCACACCCTAAATAATCCCACTTAGGCTCCAAAACCCACAGGATTCTCCTTCACATCCTGTGGTGCTACTGTCAGCCCTGTGCAAATGTTGTGAAGGTTTACACTAGACACCTATTCATAAGTAACTGAATTCCTCCTCAAAAAACTCTATGGATATCAACAAGGGAATATAGGAGTGCAGGAAGAAAATGTGTCTTTTGAACCATGATTCCTGAATTTACTCCAGGCCACTCTGGAGAAAGATTGTTCAAACCAATGTTTATCTCAGACACTTACTGTAAATTTGGTTTCAGGATAACTTAGCATTATTGGACTCTAAGAAAACAATCTGAATTTTTTTTACCAATACAGTACCAAGATCTTGTCCATGTGCTCGTTCATTTCCTTGTACAAAAAGCAGTGAATAGCCAACATAGATCTGGGATGTCCCATGTGGGCACGAAGGAATCTTCGTTGTCTGACTATGCCGGGTAAAGATAAATCCTTTTCTTGTTGGACCAGCAATGGTAGTACCTGGTGGTCCAGGTAACCCCTGCAGACCTGGAAAGCCAATCAATCCAGGTTGTCCTGTGGATGAGAAATAAATATGTCTGCAAGTATTATAATATTGTTTGAATTTTCATTGTTTTTAAATGAGTGAAACTGCTTGAAAGCTAATTTAAAAAATTCCAATAACAAGATAAAAATTAAAAACTGGTAGTATTTGTTCCACATTCCTTCAGACTTGGCTCAGCTTTACACTGCATAGCTTCTTGGCATAGTGAGGTGTTTTAAAGAACCATGTCCATTTTTACCAAAAAAAGCGCTTAAAGTAAAAACATTTCATGATGCCGAAATAAAAATATTTTTTTCTACTTTGATGTAATAAAAAGCACCCTGGTACCTACAGATTGCAAGTGATTAAATAGAAGTGATTAATAACAGAAGAGCACAGTTAAGGCATATTTCTGTAAATTATTATTTCAGTTGTGAACATGCATCTTTTAAAAGCTAAGAATGTGCTTCATATGTCCCTAAAGTTACTGTAAATGTTCTATAAATTACAGAATCTCAATACATGAAAGAGAAAGGATTTCTACTGACAGAAATCAGCAGTATAATTTATCTGAAATTCAGTTAATACCAGTGAAAGAAAGATTCTGCTTTCCTGTACCTCTTTGTCCTGGAAATCCCCTGTCTCCTTTTGGACCAGGCAATCCTGGATGACCTGGATGACCAAAACGTCCTGGTAGACCTTTTACTCCTTTGGGTCCTAAATTGCAATCAAGAAAAAAAAAACCCTAGAGGCATATGGCAGTATTTATTCTAGATTTTAATAACTGATAAAGAATAAAATCCCCACATAAATCTAGCTGTGTTAGAATAAAACATGAACTTACTAAGTTTTCACACTATCTACAGTGCAAGTGTTATCATCTTTCCTACCAGGAAGACTGCAAGGAAATATTGAATGTGCTGCAGAAAATGAATGTACTCCAGCAGAGGCCTGCCCCCTCGGAGAGCTCCCTGCCTGCAGTGCAAAGCTGTGGTATTGGGAAGGGTGGCCAGATACCCACTGCATATCCCCATCACCCGGCCTTCTCCTTCCTTCCCCACTCCTCACACCTGTGGCAGGCTCCACTCCTGGTGCCACTGAGGAGAAGCCAACCTGTCCTGTCCTTCCCATCCCCAGACTAGGACAGGCAATCACACGGGAGCACATCTAGAGTGCTTCTAGTACAGGTGGTAATTCCCTCCTCCCCACAAGTGACAAACATCCTGAGCATGGTTCTGGTTGTATGAAAATGGGGAAGGTTTTCATCCACTATATTCCTTAGGCTTACATTGAGGGGTGTACTCACTGACTCACTGCAAGGGTGGAAGGCAGATGGCATGGGACAGGTTACAAATATTAGGGCGTAAACATGGTACAAAGAGCTATTTTTAAATTTGAAGACATGTCAAATTCCTGTGCAGAAGTTTTTCCACCAAACCAAAGTGTTCTCCTAAGCAGCACAGACATGCATAGAGGTAGAAGTAAAAATCACCTTGTAGTCCAGGAATCCCTTGAACTCCTTGATCACCTGGTGTTCCTGGGATTCCTGGCAGTCCTGCAGGACCCTTGGTTCCTGGGATGGAGAATATTTTTCCAGACACTCCAGGTGGGCCTGGCAGCAAAAATATAGTGAAGATCTATTGCTTTACATTAAGAGAAAGCAAACAAACTACAAAACAAACCAAATAAATCAACTTAAGTCAGCTGGTATTAGAAGGAGAAGGGTTGGTTACCTTGCTGGCCCTTTGGCCCCCTTGGCCCTTCTGCACCTTGTGGTCCTGGTGGTCCTTGATTACCCTTTTCTCCTAAAAGAGAAGATTAAATATATGTCTGTCTAGTTTAAAATATCAAAACAACTGTCAAAGTTTCACAGGCTTGCTGAAGAGTTGATTCATGCAAAGAGTTGAAGAGATAATCCATGCAAAGTTCCCAAAGGGTAGCACAGCCTATAGACTCATTTGAAATGTGAAAATGGGTTTCTTCACCACTGCTGCAACTGTATAATTTATAGATCAAGTGCATTTCATTTATAAGATGATACTGTCATGCCTGTCTATATGAAGGCTGGTCCATAAACCTAGTTTAAATTCTCAACTTTAGACTATATCCTTTCTATCTTACACGTTTCTGTCACTGGATTTGCAGTCTTCAAGTGGAGTTCAGCTCCCTTTAACTCTACTGTCAGTTATGCAGAAAGCTTTAAGAGAGTTGTAGAGTTTTTGTTGAGATATTTGATAAGTGATTCTTTTTGCTGAGGACAATATGAGGTTACATTCAGACTATGCTCCATAGTTCTGCTTGAAACAAAAGAATTAATTAAAAGCATTTTTAATACCACATAAGGAGATTTGACATATGTGAAATGAGAAGTTTTGGTTAAAGAAAGTAAGATTACTGTCTGTGCTGTGACTGCCAATTAGAACAAATTTAAAATGCACAATAGTTAGCATGGATCACTAACAGGTAGGTTAAACAAAGATAATGATAATTAAAGTAATTAATGAAAATAATTAAAAGTAATGATAATTCTCTGGGACTGTAAATCATGCAATTGAAAATGAGAATACTGGAGTAATGCAGGCCTACATCATATTTAAATCACTACAAAATTGTCTAAATTAAAAGGATTTTTAGCTAGCCACTGCTTCAACTTACCCTTATGAATATGAAATTAATGAAGTCAATACATTTAACAGTTCATCTGCTGATAAACTGTAAATGAGATTATAATTGGAACTATTCTTACAGCAAACAAAGGACCCATTAATTATGATTAAATGCTCCCAAGTTCTGTAGCTAAGAGATTGTCAAAAAGTCACATTTTCTAGCAGTGGTGGGATATTTCCAATTGGTAGACTCAGTGCCAAAGTCCTTACAGCTCATCACTCACTAAGGATAAACTTGTTTTGAATTTGCCTGAAATGGAGATTGTTGATGTGTCAGCCCTTCCTCGCCTGAACCTAAGTTAGGACCCACCCAACACCTCAGTGAAAACTCTTAGTAAATGCTTTCATTTAGACCTGACCTACACCCTCATTTTCATGGCAAAACCTTGTGTCTCTAGAAGCCCTAATACACAAATACTATTATAACTCAACATGGAAATGACTGTATTTGGCACACAGGAGTGTACAAAATAAATATATTAATATACCTTTTACACCTGGGAATCCAAGAAATCCAGGGTACCCTCTAGCACCAGGATAGCCTGATCGACCTTCTATTCCCTGCAAAACAGAGAACATCAGTAATAAACACGAGCAGCATCTTCACACTCTGAAATACATTTTATTTTTTTTCAGAATATTCAAAGCATTATGTTCACAGCATATGCCATAACTGCTCCACTTTTAAGCATGAAATAGTCATATTATTGTTCAGATTATCCTGTAATACAGACCAGCCAAGGAAATAACGTACCAGGAATTAAAAAAAACCAATTCTTATTGATCCACTTACGTCCATAAAACTTGCTTCTCATACCCATTTTGTTATTTCCTCTATTACAAGGTATTTTTAGGGAAATGGGTGGGAGGAGATGCTTGTTTGGGTTTGTTGTTAGTTTTGAGATTTTGAAGGGTTTTTTAATGGGTATTTTTCTCTTTTCATGGTAAGAGCAGACTCTCAATGCAGTAAGAAAGAAGCACTATTCCTTTCACTGACTTTGGGACCAGGAGGTCCAATGTCACCAGCTGGGCCCCTTGGCCCTGGAATTCCATCTGCCCCTTGGACACCTTTGCTTCCTTTCATGCTGAGAGTTGAAAGACCAGGAAGGCCTGGAAAACCAGGAGCACCTATACAGAAACAGAGAAAGTGAAGACTACTGCCAACAGCTTTTCACCTTGATTACACACAACACAGTGCAACATTCAATGGCTCCATAACAATACTCATGTTTATCACTTCAGTTATTTCCAAGGAAATATATGCACTTAAAAAAAAATAAAATTTTTCCTAGCCTGCTAATTGAATCTAAGATCAGAATGTACAGTACTCTTTAACACTACAGGCTTTTGAATACCCTCCAGCTGTAGTTAAGTCTGGAATCACAGAGTCATTTACATTGGAAAAGACCTTTAAGATCATCACTTCCAATTGAAAACCTAACATGCCTAACACTGTCCTCACTAAACCATATCCCTAAGTGCCATTCATGCTATCTCACTTTGTTAAAGTCAGATCTCAGC
The DNA here is from genome assembly GCA_003676055.1 of Chloebia gouldiae. Lineage (NCBI taxonomy): Eukaryota > Metazoa > Chordata > Aves > Passeriformes > Passeridae > Chloebia > Chloebia gouldiae. Next base: position 3,039,150 of record QUSF01000034.1, on the reverse strand, counting down.
TGCTCCAAGGACCACAAGAGAGGAAAGCAAGATAATGCAATCGGGTGGACTTGAAAGAGTTATTTTAATTTAAATGCCACTGCACAGACCCTGTTGTTTGCAATGGTAATATTGCATTAACTGCTAAAGAGACCTGTTTAATTATGGCACTCTCTTGAGGGAATACCCTTTTCAATCTTGAATTCTGGATAGGCTGACTTCTACTTCCAATTATCAGTATATCCTTTCAGACAAATAAGGAGTTCCAACACACCTGGTCTTCCACGTGCACCAGGTGCACCTCTGTTCCCTTTCTGGCCAGTGATTGCCACGCCTGTGGTGCCTTGAAATCCAGGTAACCCCACTAAGCCAGGGGGTCCAGTGGGTCCTTGATCACCCTGACGACCTTTCACACCTGGAGGCCCAGGAAAACCAGGCAATCCCATGTCCCCTTTGATTCCTGCAAAGTGTGAATATTACATGTGGGGAAGGCTGTCAAGAAAGTGAGGTGACAACTCCAAAAATGCATTTCCTATACAGCAAAGGTGGAATTTAGACCTTGTTGTTAGTACAGAGAAGTCCCCGAAGCCACCTTGCTACCCTAAAGCAAAAGAGTTGTGAGAAGGCAGGACTCACAGAAAGGTACCCACCATTTTTTTTTAATTAAAAAACACACACAAATAAAAAAAACCCCACTCCACTTCAGAGATTGCTCATCCCAAGGCATAAACTTGAGAGGAGGATAAACAGACCAGAGAAGGGAACATTTATTGATGAATAAGTAGAAGAAATGCTTCTTTGTTCATCAGAACTAACAAATCCTTTTAAACTAAATCCCAGCTGGAAGCATCAATATGAATGCAACAAAATAAGAGTCTATTCCAAAAGGATATTATTCTGAAGTCGATCTTAGAGTGCTTTAATTTTACTTTTTTAAAGTAAAGCAAATCAATGGATTTCTACCTGCACTAGAAATACAATGTTAAATTTAAAACATGGGAAGAGTCCCTTCTGTTTATTAAAGGGAAGATGAACAAAATTAAAATGCAACCACTGCAGCTTTCTCAAAGTGTGCTTGTTATTCAGAAAGATCTTGTTTTGATAAGAGCATACTCTGTTAATCAAATTATATATCACAATAACATTTCAAAAGCTCTAGAATGTGTATGTCACCTTCACAAGACCTCAGAAATCAGCTTCTTTGCCTTTTACAACAATCTAAACTTTACAAGCAACAACTCTTGACATTTAATATATAGGACCAAACCATTGATCAAAAGCACAGAATCCCTCTTGATTTCCTCTGACACTTAGTGACATTTCAAGCACCTGAAAGCAGGAGGGGACTTGATGGTTCTAAGATCTAAAAATTAAGCTGCTGCTTTTCAAAGAGACAACTCACCTCTACGTCCAGGAATACCTGGAAAACCAGGGATCCCTCTCCCCGGTGGGCCTGTAAAATATTAGGTCACATTACACTTCAAAGCCCAAAATAATTTTTAGAAAACATTAGTTTTCTAATATTTCATACATTTTTTTCAGAAATCATGGAATCAAAAGGTAGAGTTTAGTTGTATGTGAAGTAAAATGTATTATTGCCATTTCTTCTATACAGAAACACAAATTAAATAGTTTTTATTTATAGGAGGATCTCTTATTGGTCAATCTTATTTGAGGTACATTCTACAAGAACAAACTCTTTCTTTCTTTTCAGAAAAAAAACCAGAAAAATATCTGCACTTAATTTAGTTATTAAGAAAAATAGAAAAAATTGTAAACACCTATAAAAGAAAATATGTTAACGGTGATGACTTCAAACACTGATTATTTCAACATGAGAATACTTTTTAAATACTATAGATGACTTCTCAGTATCTTCTTGATACTAATATGCAAAGAAACATTTTTCAGTGTAAAATTCTGTCAAAATTCAGTGTAGGACTAAATCTATCTGAACATTAATAACATCAGGAGTGACTTTTATATAAAGGTTCTTCAAGCCAAGGTTTAGGTCACAGAAGCTTTCACTATTCATGCAGGAAAACACTGTGATTCCTTTTATTTTATATTCATGTAAGACAGAAGGTTCCTTTGAAATGATTTTGGTTCTTTTGAACCCTTTGAGATTAAACCCATAAGAACTGTAACAGCAGTACTTTGCTGTTATGACATGAACATTAGGTGACATTAAAACACATGTAGAATGGAGCATTTGTAATGCACTTGGGTTGTTGACAGCATGTACAAAAATTACATAGAAAACCATGTATAACCTTCTACTTATAAACTTAGCTTTTCTCCACAGAAGCTCCCTAGTAATCCTCCTCTAATCATCCTTGTCTCTATAATTACAGAAAAACCCAGCTGTAAAGTGGAATGAAAATGTTTCCCTGCTGTTACCTGGTTCTCCCTTTACTCCTGGGGGACCAGGCATGCCATCCTGACCTTGAGTACCCCTTTCACCAACAAGTCCAGGTTTTCCAGGGACTCCAACAGCACCTGTCAATTACAATGGACCACAATATAATTTTGATTTCTGTAATTTTGCAGTGAGAAGATTTTACTCCCTTTATTAAAATTTAATTAGTTACTTCAAAGATGGGGGTAGCTGTATTGGTACAGACCACCATGTAGCTTGTATTGAGCTCACTGGACTTCAGTGGATTTAACCCCCCCACTATTTTCATAGACATAATAATGCATGCCTCTATGTTTCTACATATACACACTGCCCCTGAGGTATATTTTAAATTCTGTTTTAGTTCTGTTGCTTTACTAGACAACTACAACTCTGTCTTTTTCTACTCCAGTTAGTTTTTTTTTCTTCATCTACCTGTATCTTAGTTTATTAATGTCTTTTAGGAGGTAGAACCTAAAGAAATTAAGCCTTTCTTATAATTGTGTGGATATCACATCTTGAGACCCTTGGATATGTACTTATAAATAAAAAGGGCAAAAAGTGTTCCAGTAGTGAAACAAAATTAAAACTTTTTGCCTCAACTCAACTAATAAATTGAAAAGGGGCTGTTAAAAGGAGGTAAACAAAACCTCAAACTGAAATGAAATCCCAAATCCAGGGCAGTGATTTAGGAGTGAAGCTATATACCATACCAGGAGGGCCTGGGACTCCCTGCTGTCCTGGGCGGCCCTGGCATCCTTTCACACCAGCATCTCCAGGGGGTCCATACTTCCCTGCAAGAAGGAGGAGTGTGGCAGAGGGGCAGTGGCATCACCCCTAGTTCAGACTTGATTGCTGTTGTTTCTGCTTTGGCCAGCTGCAAAATTCTGCAGGTGACACAAGCTGGCCTGGCTGCCCTGACCCCAGAGGAGCTGCTGAGGTTTGCAGCAGTCAGTGTCAGTCCGTGTGCCACCCCCAGGCACCCCGTGCAGTTGGAGGATTCATCATCTTCTACAAGCACGTCACCAGCCCTCCAAAAGTACCCCATACCTGGCATTCCTGCAGCTCCAGTTTCCCCTCTGATCCCATGTGCTCCTGGTACTCCTGTAAGACCTGGATGACCCTCAGAGCCCTTTTCTCCTTTGCTGCCAAAAACTCCTGGGGGACCTGGATCTCCCTGAGAAACAGTTGCACACACACAGGTAAAGAATTACAGTGATGAATAGAAAAATCACATGCAATTTTAAGGGTTAAGTACATGTAATCATGTTTCATTAGGATTTTCAGGCAAAAACCAAAGCAGACTAAATAGGAGATCTTCTCATAATACCACTGATTTTTTAGATATTAGCTAAAACCTATTTTTAACGTTTACAAGCCAAATTTGTTTTAGATATTTTCCTTGGCACAGATTTCCCATCGATTTTATTCTACCAGGTCTTTTGATCCAAACTTTCATTCCTTAGGTAATATGCAGCTATACAAAATAATGAAATTCATATTTTTTTGCTTGAATTCCTACTGACTTTTTTCACAGTAATCTCATTGGGGCTACCCAGCTGATATTGAAAATACTCAAATAATTTAGACAGATTACAGGATTTATAGAAGAATTTACAGCCTCAGCCACATACTTCAGATAATCTCATAGGTAAAAAGACTTCCAGTTATTCAACAACCAGAACAAGTGGAGTTAAGCTATCCCGTTCATCTAAATTAAAAATACTGGTTTGTTCTTAGCAATGTATATATGACCAAACATAACATATACTGGATGTTATGCACATTACTAAGAAAAAAACCAAACAAACAAAAAACCAAACTTGTGCAAGGATATTACCAGACTATCAAAACCAAAAAGTACAAGTTTATATTACAAAACTTTTGCATTTGGTGAGATGAGGTTTTGAGATTTTGATACACTTTTTAACGTCCTTGTTCTTAATGAATTAGGAACTTTTACAGAAAACAAGTTCCTTCAAGATATTTCATCTTTATAAATAAGAAATTCTTGCACAAATTAAGTGAAATATAATACAATAAAAAAACTTCTCCTGAGCAATAACACAATGGAATTTTTATATTTCTTACCACTAATAAATAAACTATTTCTGCAAACTTTGCAGCTCTTGATTACATGTTGTTCTGTTTCTATAGTCAAAGGCTCTGCCTATCAGGAAAGATTTTCCACTGCCTTTATACCTTTGGACCAGGTTCTCCTGGAGGCCCAGCAGATGGGTACCCAGGATCTCCTTTGTCACCTGGAAAGCCACCGTATCCTGGTGGACCAGGGTCACCTGATGGTCCTGGAAAGCCTGGAGATCCTTTCTGGCCTTTTGGACCTGGAAAAATATCAATACTGATAACGATTCTTAAAAGGATCATAACTGCATTTCACACTCCATGTTTTGTGAGCTATTGCTTATATATACAGATATTAATTCTTCATTAAAGTAATTTAAACTGTGCTTTTATTTCTAAAAAGGATGTTCTTACATGTAACAATATGTAAATTAAAGAATTTAGAGAGGGAGAGTTGCATTCTGAAAGTCAAGCACATTCTGGGGTGAAGGTAAGTCTATGGATAATAAAGAATAAATCCCAGTCTAAGAATTGTGTGGTGTGCTGACTCTAACAGCTCAGACCTGTGCAAATGCTTCTATAGAGCTCTATGAATTTGTAATAATGTCTTGAAAGAAAATGACCTGGAATTCCCATGTCCCCTTTGTCTCCCAGTGCACCTGGGAATCCTTGTCTTCCAGGAATCCCAGGAAGACCCATAAATCCTTTGGCTCCTGCAAGATGAAGAAAGAAATGTCATGTTAGAACTGTCATGGATACAAAATCCTCTACCACACACCTCCTTTTGTTGTATTACAATTTTATATATAGTCAACGTGGAGCCCCAGACACAAATTATCGTTGTTTTCAGAAGGCCAAGGAAATAACAAATACCTCATGTGTCAACATTAAAATTAAGGTTTGTGACCACAGCACTTAGGGGCAGCCACTGCAATATGTTTTAGCTGAATTTGATCAAGATCCTGAATTTGTATTTACACCTTTCAATTGTATGCAAATGTATTTGTATGGACCCTCCTTTCATTGCTTGAACTCCAGTTCAGTTTAGTTTTGTGCATGGAACAATCACATTATTATTATTACAGATTTCTCATGACTAATTTATAGTAATAAGCTCCTAAGTGTGACCTAAGGAATTATGCTCCCCCACTCACTTATCTTGAAATTAATTTCGTTAAATTAACACTCAATTTAATGACTAAACAATCCAGATGCATCTAGAATGTTTTCTGAACATTCTAAATTCCAGTGTGCCAGTGCCTGACATTTTTACACCTGCTTTTCACTGGAAATCTGCTAACATTTGAAATACAAGTCAAATACATAAGTTTTGAAAAGGGAAATACAATTCATCTGAAATTTAAAAAAATATATATTTTTGTGCAAAATTTTAATATATTAGAATTCATTTTTAAATAATATTGCAAATTCTAACTTTTTTCTTTTTTAGAAATATTTTTATTCATTAGTTTCATCAATTTTTAGACTTTATTGTTACTCAGGATTTAATACTATTTTCTATTTGTCATCCCCAAAAATGGTCTATATTTGAAAGAAAACAATGAATCATTTGTTGATAGCTGCTATGACTGTCAAAATTCAGCTTTTAAAATTGCTCAGTATCAGAATTCTCAGGAAAGCTTGAGAATTAACAGAGAGAATGTAGTGCTGCTTCTGGAGCCAAGTTGGTGTGCATTGGAGCAGCAGTAGCTCCTGTCCACATGGCACAAAGATTTTCAATACACACATTCCATACCTGGTACACCAGGCATTCCTTCAGAGCCATCAACACCTGGTGGACCTCGCACACCAACATCTCCTTTTTCTCCCCTTACACCCATTTGGCCTTGAACTCCTGAAATGAAACTTAATTTTAAAAATACTACAAAACAACATCTTACACTGTAATTTTTGTACAAAGTTTAACATTCTGTAACTTTAAGCTAATGAAACAAAAATAGAGCATTTTCACTCTGAACACACATAAGCAAAACACAAGCTCAAATCCAAAACCTTCTGTATTTTTCATGTGCAGGCAATAGGAAGTTCCTGAAAGCTTCCATAAGAAAATACCAATAGAAACAGACAGATAGCATTTGTTAAGAATCTACAGCTAATCTAGAGAGTTTATATTAATATTTCAAACAAAGGAGTGCTTCTGGCAGGCAAGTATTTCTGAGCAGATTTAAGGTCTTTGCAATCCAGCATCTGGTTGGCAGGTGTGGCCATTTCTGTGCTCACAAGATACTACATGTGTGAAAACATGAGTGTATAGCACATATGTACAGAAGCCTCCTGGTGCTACTGATTTAGGATTAAAATAAGAGCTTTTTAAAGGAATTAGGATTTCTTGAAATTGAACTGAATATTCAATTTAAATCCAACTAGCCCATAAATAAGAAGACAGTTCTAGTATTTAGAAAAAATTATTTCAAAACAATGTGAGTACTCTCAGCAGTAGAGTCAGTTTATTCTATGTTTTAGAGTCCACTGGGACTGCAAAACAGAAAACCCTGACTAGTGTTAATGGCAGAACAATGAATGTGTACCTTTTAAACCTCTTTCTCCTTTGTCCCCAATACCAACCACAGTCTCAGATGGTCCAGGAAAACCTTTATCACCTGGTTCACCTTTTTCTCCAAGAAATCCTTTTCTTCCCTTTATTCCCGGGAAGCCAGGAGAACCTGCAAGAAAATAGAGTGAAATTTTCTAAAGAGACCTGACTAGATGATATAACAAAGCAAACTATATAATGCCAATCTTCAAGAGCAATTGTAATTTACATATGTAAATATACATGGCAAAACAACCTAAACTAGCTTCTTAACTGTTCCAATCATCAATAAAACACCTACAAGTACAGATTACTCATAGCAAGTAATGCTTGTTTTCCAGTGAGACAAGGAAATTATTTCTTATTGTGACTAAACATACAATCCTGTGTATGTTAGATAAATATCATAATGGTATCTACACAGGAGGGAAAAAACCCAACAAAAAGGCTTTCTGCTCTTTATTGAGCAAACCACCAGCCACTTAAAAATTAACAAGAAAAGATGGCAAATCAAAACTTCTAAAAAATATGTTGTCATTCAGTCTGCAGACTTCACATATGCAGAAGACAAATTTACCAAAACTCAAAATAAATTGCAGTAGAACATCTGTACTAGGAGTGATAAAACACACAAAAATGGATCACAAGACTAACTTGAGCATTGAAATTCCTGTATCCTAAGTGATAAAGAAGGCAGATAAAGTGGTCACTCGCCTTGGATACCAGGGTTGCCTGGTCTTCCAACCATGCCAGGAGGCCCAGGAATTCCTAACAGTCCCATTACACCTGGATCTCCCCTTGCACCTGTGGAGTTGAAGCAGTAGGAACATATTGGTTAGTGTTAGATCAGTTAAACAGAACATTACTTCAGAAAACTTTACACATACCTGTCATTTCAATGTTTAATTGCTTGGGTTTTTTGTGTATTTTTTCCCTGTTTCTGTAACTGTCCGAGCCAGTTTTCCCATCTTTAACCACAGAATCATGATTTATAACCCCCAAACTATCTAAATTAGTAGCTGCAACAGCTTCTTCCAATGAATTAAATAGCTAACAATAAGGATAATGCATCTGAGATACCCACACAGGGATGAGAGATCAGTCATGAGATGTGTGGGAATGAAATCCTTTCAGGCTCAGGAGTCAAAGACCAGCTGGGAAATAACTCCCTCAAATGCCACCAGAAGTCTATGTTTGCATAACTGAGTCAAGTGCTACATGTTTATCAAAAGCTTTACAGGTTCTCAATATAAAAAAGCATGTACCATCTCCTTCCCACAGTGCAATGATTTGATATTAAAGAAAAATCTTTGTTAGAAACAAGAAGCATTATATGACTGAACTGTTTTATTCTTCAAAACAAATTTCAACATATTTCTGAAAGAAAAAAACAAAAAATCAACCCTACAGGGACCACTTAGCTTACTTAAAGTTAGCTTTGGTTAGTGACAGAGCTTGATCTGTCAGACTCTAGATCTGAGCTTATAAGAGAAAGAAGCTGGCATTACAAACTATTTGAAAAGGGACACTGAGTAAGAACTAAACACTTGGCACTTCCATTGTGCTGGGGGAGTTGCTTCAAATATTAACTATTTCATTACTGTATAAAAACCTACTGTATTATTTATACATTACAATATAAAAAGCTATCTAAAATGCTGTTCTCAGAAGACTATTATAGAAAATTCCACATTGTGTCAAGAGAGCTTCAAGATATGCTCATCTGTTGAGGAAGAATGATTTATTAGTTTTTCATAAAAATCTCAAAGATAAATGAGAACTGTTGATGGAAAACTATTTCAGCATCTTCAGTCTGGAACAACATGACCTGTCGGCAAAGACTCAATTGCTACATCAGAAATACTTGGGGAAACCTTACCTGGCAAACCAGAGATTCCTGGCCTTCCAGACTGTCCCTTGGGACCAGGTAATCCCATATTTCCCTGAAGACCTATTAATCCAGGTTCCCCAGGCTTTCCGTAGATTCCCGGGATGCTCAAACCAGGAGCCCCCAGGTTTCCTTTTGAGCCTTGTAAACCTCTTCCTCCTAAGAAAAGTGCAGGACAGTGAAGTATGGTAGATCTGTCTGAAAAAACAAACCTTCATCTCTATCTTTATATCATAAGCATGAAACTCTTCTTCAACTTTGCCTGTTTAAAGCTAAACATGATCTGTAAGGCAACAAATACTTTCAGAAGATCTTATGAGGGCTGTAGTTGGGATTTTTGAAAATAAGAAAAAAAAAGAGTAGACAGATCTGTTCTTTCCCAGAAAAGGAAGAAAAACTCAAACATGAAAACTCCACCAATTTTGCATTCCTTCTTTATAAGTTTTTGGTTTTAATCCTTTTGAGATCATATATAGGAGAAGGAATGTGCTGTATATCTGAGTGTAGTTTTTTTTTGAAAGGAAAATCATAGTCAGTACAGGCAGGTACTTTTGGCACCGTAAATTCTTTTCCTACCTAGCTGAGCTTTTCCTTTCATTTATTTCCTTATCAATCCTGTTGCACCACAGAATCTAAGTTCAGTCCCACAGAGGAGATATGTCTGAAATATCTATCCCTTGTCCTGTGGAATTTGTGTCAGTTTGTGATTACTCTTTATACTGCCCAATGGAATCTGAATCTTAATCCATCTTCATCAGTGTATGTGCTTCCTCCCATCTACAGAAAGAGCATCTTTTAAATGGACTCATATTTTCTTGCATACTATTCTATAACCAATATCCAGAAACAATTTCAGCTCCCTTGGGCCATTGGAAAGCAGAAGCAAAACCCAGATTCACCCAGTCAAATGGCATTTTTGGGTCAGCAAGTCCTACCTGGTGGGCCTGTAGCTCCCCGGCCACCTGGCAAACCTGGCAGGCCAATAAGACACTCAGCAGGTTTCCCTGGAAAACCTGGGTCTCCAGGAACTCCAGGTGAGCCACGATCTCCTAAAAGACATGAGAGTGGATTCATAGCCAAAGGCTTTCAGTGGACCTTGACTTGATTTCCCTTAAAGTAACATGCTGTGCTCCCTGAGCTTCTCTGGCAACATTACCTCTTAGGCCATCATCACCATCATGCCCAGGATGCCCTGGTAGGCCTGGGAGTCCTGGAAGTCCACCTTCACCTTTTGAGCCAGGACTGCCATGACCTCCTGCTGAACCCATTCTCCCTGGCTCTCCAGGAATAACCATGCCTGGCTCACCCTGCAACACAGAAATGTAAACAGTCCTTTCTGCTTTGCAAGTCTGCCAAAATATTTTCTCCACTGGAGTAATAATGACCTTATTTTATTAGGGTAATTCTCTTTATTCCCTTTGGATCTTTCACACCATAATTTCTAATGGCTTCAATTCAGCAGACCACTGGATGTTCCTTGTTAGCTAGCTGAGTAATTCATCTAGACAGCTTTTAAACTTTGTCTCCTAACTCTAAGAAGTTGCTATGCAGCAATGCAAGACACTTCCCTCCATTTGGTCTTTACTGCATTGAGATGCCTTCTGTAGCTGTGAAAAGATTTGAACATCTGTAAGAGTGGGCGTGAAGTTTGTGCAAATACAACTTTTCCTTAATTTTTATATCATAGTCATATATTTAAATAAAATTATTTATCTAAATGATTACAATCAGCACCCAGATATGACTCAGGACACTCAGTCTCTTGTTGGGGCTTTTTTAAATCATGCTTCTGAACATTGTTGTCCATGAAGAATATTTTTATCACAAATGTCCTAAGTGCATTCCCTGACTGGAAAGTTTGAATTAGTAGATTTTTAGCTGACTGACTAAAACAAAAAAAAAAACCAAAAAACAAAACCAAACAAACAAAAACAAAACCAACTGCTAGTTATTTTGAGTACCAGCAAATTCTTATATTCATAAAGCAGGTCAGGAGACCTGAGCTTATACTAATCACTAATGATATACTTGGACCATAGAGGCCACTTCACATCCAGATGTTCTGTGTCATCAAGTAGAGATTAAAAAAAAATTCACAACATCAACCTTCACACCTTCCTTTGTCATGTCAAAAAAGAATGACAAACAAGCACAAACAGAGAAGTGCCACATGTTCAAATAATGTAGGTGTTAATATTTAGTTCGAAAATTGAATCCTAACTACAGAGTAGTCAAGAATCAGTAGATTAGCTTCTGTTAATCAGCAAGAGTGGCTGCAATATTACCTCCAACCTTCTTTCTTCATGCTTCAATTCAACAGAGCACTTGCTTAAATGAAATATATACTTACTTGTCAACAACCTCCATCAAATATATGCTTAATTGGATTTTTGAACGGGCATCTTTTCAGCAGCTGTGGCCTTAATTTTTTTGCTGTAGGCAATGCAATATCCTCATTGTGGTCTGAGAAAGCTGAAGTAGGAAAACATCCCAAAAACTTGGAATTCTAAAATCTTGTATTTGGATCTAAAATTTTGTCTTGAGTCCCTTTTTATAGAAAGAATTTAATTTCATAGTTTGTGCATAACTAGTCAAGAAATGAAGGAATTCCTATATTCCTTACAATTTCTAATTTATTTGCTCAGTATAAAATTGAATGAATAGGCCCTATGGAAAAGCTTGTGTTGCATTTCTAACCAAACCTTTTGTCCTGGTTGTCCTAGGTTCCCAGCTCGGCCTGGATCTCCAGTCTTTCCTTCACAACCTGGTGGCCCTCTGCCTCCTGCAAGTCCTTTATCTCCTGCAAAAGGAATTGAATGGCAGTACAGATGCTTTGTTTTACAAAAGGGTACTTGCATGTGTGCAGTTATAACCTCTGACACTAATGCAGCTTACATGAGCGGAAGGGAGGATCTTGATTTCAGAGCTAATGTGACACACAGCATCTTGCTCCTTACATATTCACTCAAAATTGACTGTAACATTGCTTGTTAATTAATTGACTTGAAGCAAGTCACCATTCTTTTTTTCAAGTGAAGCCATTCTGATGTCAGCTCCCTACTGTGCTCTTTAGCAAGCAGCTTGGTACAAGTTTCAGTATCTGAGCTTTTGTTGTTAACTCCAGTCCTTACAGTATTATGAGAATTTCCTAGTATTTCTAGGGTTCAAGGGGAGTAATAACTTTGCAATGAGGAATGGCTAAATTTACAGTATTGAAAATGCTTTATATTACCTGCATATTAGAGCAGGTATTGCACTGTACACAACCAAAACTGATTAAAAATAAAGTACTGACTCTTATACATCTCTGTCTCTAACACATATCCAGGTAAAGAGAATTAATCTGAATTAAATACAGCACAGATGAGATAGCTGCATCTGTTTGGGCAGTATTCCAGCAAACATCAATGTCTTTAAAAATATTTCCCTACTGTCAGCTTTGAGACTTCATACTTTGAAATGCCTCAAAATATTTCAACCTTGCAATTTATTGCAATTTTAAGGAAGTAAATTACGAGGCTGCTAAAAACACTTATCTGTTTATTCATTAATTTTCTTTTTTTTTTAGCTTGCTAATTATTTTAAGGTGTGCTTAATTTTTTTTTTTTTGTTGTTGTTTTGTTTTGCTTTTTTTTTTGAAGGTCAAAAAGAGTATTTTACCTTTTGGGCCTGGGTTCCCAGGAAACCCAAGCCCTGGAAAGCCCGTGTCACCTGTTGGTCCTGAATGTCCTGGATCACCTGGCTGACCTCTTGTTCCAACCCTACCTGCCCAAAGAAAATAAATAAACTGTGAATTATCTTACCACAGAACATCAACTTGTAAGATTAGTTGAGTTATAGTTATTATTATTAACAAGGATACAACTGTAGATAATATTAGAATTAGACACTGTTTCTCCACTGCAGGTTTCCACAGTTAAAGTGCTAATTCCATTCACAGTGTCAAAGCATTTATGAGTCTGTGAGTTAAGTTTTTATGCAATCTGGCCAAATTCCAGACTCTAGAAACAGCTACATGCAGACATGAATCTTCCACTTCTTGAAAGGTTCCAAACACAATTTATAGGGCTGAGTCTTGAAACAGAAGCAACTATAAAAACAAACTACCATAAAACTGTAAAAAAAAAACTTCCTGTGCTGTTCAAGACAGTTTTAAGGACTATTGTTCTACAAAACCCAAGCAAAGATGCCTTACAGTTAACTGTTTTACTGATTTAGGGCTGTACTTACCAGGAACTCCTGGGGGTCCAGGTAAACCACGTGGTCCCTGAGGTCCTGGCAAGGCAGGTAACGGAGTTGCCCTACTGGTCTCTCCTTTTAGACCTTCAGAAAATACATTATAAAATATTACAAAGGCATATAGTTTGTCAATCTCAAGCATTTAAAAATATGAGTGATCAATCTACTTGGCTAAAAGTGTAGTCTTCTACAGTTGCTATATTTCTGAAACTCCAACAGATTTTGAAAAGCCTTCACATCCTGACTTCATTAAGTAAAAGCATTTTATTGACACCTGCAGTCTTCCTCTCAGCCCTCCTACAGTCTAGGGGAGATGCAGAAAAAGCAGCATAAAGTCACCAGGAAAATGATGCAACTGAGAAGTGCTTAAATCTTCAACTCCATGTCATAAAAGCTCAATGGACATTATCTTTAAGCAAGCTTGTTTATATCTGCCACTCAGCTGAGTTCGTCCATTAGTATGTTTCCAGCACTCAAAAATTATTATGCCCTTTACATTTAACCCACTGACTTAGATTACACTAATGAAGATGGCTGGCTACATATTTGAATAGTTTTTGTTTCCACAGAGAGGTCAGTCAAGCACTAGAACACACTGCCCAGAGATAATGTGCTGTCTCTGTTCTTGGATGTTTTCAAGGACCAACTGGATAATGATGCCTTGAGTAAATAAATTGGTCTGATCTCATAGCTGTCACTGTGCTGAGATGCAGTTCAGACTGTACAGAGTCCCTTCCAACCTCAATTACCTTTTCAAGACTTTTGCTTCTATCTTTGGAGGTGCCAAAGTTGGGACAATGCTCTGGAAGTCCCATGGCAAGGAGAGGTTTCCCATGTTTCGTAAATTATGTCTTTGATTTCCATCTATTTCTGCAATTTTAATCAAGTTGTCTTTAACATATGTAAAACACAGTAAAATAGTGAAGTTACAAACCAGCTTCTCCAGGTAATCCAGGTGGTCCAGGTATTCCTTTAGAGCCTTTAAAACCTCTTGCTCCTTGTGGTCCATAACCTGGCAGTCCAGGAAGCCCCATTTCTCCAGGAAGCCCAAGTCTACCAGGCAATCCAGGTAGTCCTCTATCTCCTTTTGATCCAGCCAATCCCTAATGATTACATATGTATACCAAAAATTACTTGCTTTCCACACCAGCTTTCTTAACAAAATTCCCATTTCTTACTATAATCTTATATTATTTTAGTAACAGTAACTTTGATAATTTAAGAAAAAATTTTCCTGTCATTTACTTGTTATTAATTGAATATAAATTTGAATATCAATGGCACAAAGTGAGGGCTATTAAGAGGGAAATACTACAAATAAATACAATTGCCTGACTTTTTTCCAATCACTGTGTTGCTGCACTGTACACGTTTCTTCTGTTTTAAAACACATTTGGCAAAAAACCCAAACCCACATCAGCTCTGAATTCAGCATTCTGAATTCAATCATCTCCTTGAATTCTGTGGATTCTGGTTTATAAACATTTATATCTGAATCATGTTAGCAGTTTCTCAGCCAACATAATATAACAATTGTTAATTTTTTTTGTCTGCTGAGCTCTGCCCTAACAATTCTACTTTTATGGTCAGTTCTCTGAAGATTAACCCATAAAGACTGAACAGGATGTATTTGAATTATTAAGCATTATAAGTAATCAGGAAAATGCTTTCTAAAAATATTTTATCCACCACAGAAATCCAACAAAATGCTCCAGTATCCATATCCAAACTAACAGCTCACTAGAGTACTGAGGTTTTTCAGCAATGTGTATCTATACTGGCCTCATCTCTCTCTGGTATTACATCAGAATATTTCCTCTCCTTCTTTCATGCATATTGGTTAGAGTTGAGGACAGTGCCCTCAGTCAGGTAGGGGATATTCAGCTGAAATATCTGCATAGATTAAACAGAGTGTTGTACAAGATAAAATATTGACTTGGGTTTCTATGACTTCCATATTAATTGCAAAAAGTGCATACCCACCTCTTCACCTTTAGAACCTTTGGAACCTTTAGAGCCAGGTCTTCCCAGAAATCCACTTGAACCTCTTCTTCCTTTTTCTCCCCTGGCTCCTGGATCTCCTTGCTCACCTTTTGGGCCTTCTGGATGTACATATCTTGGCTCACCTTTTGATCCTTTACGCCCTTGATCTCCTCTAAAACCTGGAGGTCCCTAGAATAGAGTTATCAAAATAATTTCATTGCTAGATATATGTAATCTGTTTTCAAGTTCTTTTTTTTTTTTTAGAATTAAATACCTCTTATATTTAATACCTCTCCCTATTCTCATTTTTATTCTCTGTAATAGCACATTTCAACAAATAGGGTTTTGGGGTTTTTTGTCTTTTCTTTTTCTGCTGCTTTTACTTCTTTTGACAAGACTTCCACTTCATTTATGCTATTACAAGCAGGAATGATGTAGCATAATTTAATGAGTAAGACCATGGCACAAAAAGGAGGAGTTAGAGACCTAGTTAGAGATTTCTAAGACCTAGTTAGAAATTTCTCCTCCACATTGGAATATTTCCCCAGGGACCCTCTAAGTGCCACAGCTGTCTCTGTTCATAGTTAACTTCCCTCTCCCTTCTCTCCCCTGCAGTTTACAAAGCAGGTACACTATCCCAGCTGAAAGCACACTGGATTCATTCTGCATCTGTACAGCAACCACCACAACAAATACTTGTGCATGATTTTGTGTTGGACAGCACTGGCTGTACTTTCCCATAAATAATTACTACTACTACTATTACTGCACAAGTTAGCACAACCAAATGACGTGTGTTGGCAGCAAGTGGCAGCCTTCTCTCTTTATAACATTTCCCTGGAGGGAGTGTCCTTTGCACCCCTGAAGAGGCTATGATGAGAAGCAAGTTTCTCTGCACAGCTGGGGCTTTAGCAACTCCTGAGTATGCTGAAAACAAGACAAGTGAGAAGTCTGACAAAAACCACGGCACACAAAAATCCATGTATGCTTTACAGCCACTGCCATGACTATTGAATTATATAAAGGAATAGAAGGTAATTCTAGAATACCCATACCAGCCAGGACAAGCAGCCTCAGCACCATGAAATGCAGTACAGGTTAATCACACAGGTGTTTATTTACCTGCCTCACTGCCTGGGATAACTTGCTGCACTGAGCAACCAGGTTTATGTAAAGCTGTGTGAGCCATTCATCACATTCTCTGCCTTGCCTCCCATGCTGACACATTCATTACTCCAGGAAAAAAAACTGTTGAGATCACCCAGTATGACACTGCATGTAGCACTAGCCATTAGGTTTCTCTGAAATAATTCATGTGGGATCTGAAAAATCAGTCTTACTTGAGCCCCTGGAAGCCCTGGTGTTCCTGGAGAACCTGGAGAACCTTTTGGACCTGTTGTTCCTTCTCTACCTGCAAAATAAACAGTATATTTAGTAAAGAAAAATGAAAACCAGGACATGGATTTTGACAAGCTCCAATAATTGTACCCAGTATTCAATATTTCTCTTCTTACAGTGACTACTCATCATAGACTGAGCTGGCTTCAGGCTGCACCTAAAGCCTGTCAGGTCTCCCAGTTCCAATCTTTTATGTCTTGTGCTCATATCAGCAGAGGTGGCTGCCCCAGGCTCTCACACTCACCATCACCTCAGGGCTAGTTTAAGGACTGCAGGCTGCAGACATGCCCACACCTAATTCTCATGCTAAAATCAAAATCATTTGCACTCCTACTATCCTGTTAGGAACAAGGTAATTTACCAGGCATGCCATCCTGACCACGAGGCCCAGGAGAACCAGGAAGACCAGGCATTCCCGGAATGTAGATACAATCAGTACACACACGAGCATCATCACCTGGAATGAAAATAAATCATTAGTTGCTCCACAGCAAGTAATTTTCAAGCTTAACTTATGTGCTACTTCCTTTGTTAAAGCTAATGCTTTTTGGCCAGGAGTGGTAGAATCATGGCCTTAATTTTGCTGGAAGATCACTTCTAATACAGTACTAAATTACCTGTGGTCAGAAAGTCAGTCAGAACTGACTGCAATTAATTGAAAGGACAGAAACATTTGGTTTAAACTTCTTGATTTTTTTCAAGTCAAGTTTTAGCAAACAATTTGGATACAGTGACTTTACTGATAAGCCTGATTCTAAGCATATGTAAGGGACCTACATTTCCAAGTAACAGAGCTCTGCAACACTCAGGGTCATTCTAATGACAAGCAAAGGGCAAAGAAATTCAGCAGCTTCTGTGGGTGGAAGTTGCAGCTTCTTTCAGAGATGAACTGTCAGCAAGAACATCACAGAGTACAAAGCCCTACCAATCTGTAGTAACTGTTTGTTCCAGTGAAGACCTACACCCTCCCACAGTTACTGTACATCTGGTGTGCAGCACTGGCCCATCACCACTCTTTCAGCTGATGTAAGGGGAGGAAGACATCTCACCATCCCTAATGAATGTTCTTAAAACTCTGAACCCAGCAAATTATGTAAAAGGTAAATTAAATTTTTAAAAAAATCTAATGAGGATGGATCCATGAAGATTACTAGATTGTGCCACCTACATCTGAGTGACAGTTATCTGAAACTGACCTCTCATGCCAGTATCTCCTGGAGGTCCTGGAGGTCCTGTACACCCTGGCTCTCCAGGAAGTCCTGGCAGGCCAGTTCCAAATATTACTCTACCTGTTAATGAAATGAGATTTTTACATCACAGATTATTCAGAAAATTCTCTACTTGCTAAGGGAGAAAAAAATTGCAGGGTGAGCTGGAAACAGCTCTGATTATTATGGGTCCCTTCCAGCTTGGGATATTCAACAATTCATTTAAAAGAGGGAGGTACCTGGAAAAATCCAAAACACCTGCAACTAGAAGTACCTGGTTCTCCTGGAGGACCTGGCAGACCAACAGAACCAGGCCTGCCAGGAATACCAGGCAGTCCTGGAGGCCCTACTATACACAAGCCAGTTTGTCCTTTCTCTCCTTTTGTTCCTTTTGGCCCAGGAAATCCCGGGGGACCTCTCAGACCAGGTCTTGACACACCTAACCAAAGGGGAAAAAAACCCAAAAACACAGTTAAAGAAGAAATGGCAATTCAAAGCTAGGTACTCAATAAGATGAGTGACAGACAAACACACCAAGTTCATCCCACAAATCTTTTTCTATCTTGAAATATATTAATCAAAGTGAGAATCTACAGACATTTAAAAATTATTTTAAACCTAAGTACTTGACCTATCAAAACTCTTGGGTGACAATTTTTTAGCACTGAGATATTTTTTAAGTCATCTGAAACTAATATTTAACCAAACTGATTCCATGTAACAGACAGGAAGAACAATGTATTTTATTATTGCAAATACCTGGTCTACCAGCAGCTCCAGGAGGACCCTGTGGCCCTGCAAAAGCAAGATATTAAAAAATTGACTTAAATGCCTCTATACTCTACAAAGTCACTGTTCAATAGCATTGAATACAAACTTTGATCTTTTGCACTTTAAGCTTAAAATTTAAAATAAGAATTTGGTTTTGCCTGAGTAGGCATCTACCACTCATGCAACTATTGCATACTGGAAATTATTTTTAAGGGTAAATAATGCTATAAATCAAAGTCTTAGGATACATTTCAAGCCATCAATTAGATGTGAGTCTAGGAAATTTTCTTGTAAAGGCAGGTTAATGAAAACGTAGTCTGCAATAAGCCCTTTAAGGGGGCTGTTTTTACTACAAGATTTTAATTTTGATATCCCACTCACCAGGCATGCCACGTTGACCTTTTGGTCCCGGAGGTCCAGGGGCTCCTTCATCCCCTTTTTCACCAACCACATAATCATAATACTCGGTCTCAAGAGAAAGGTGGTAAGAAAAGGAGTTGCAAGAATGAAGAGAGAAGCACAGTACCTCACACTGAACGCTTGATTAAAGCAATGTTTTGATTTCATTCATAATTTTGATGTTCTGACACCACAAGACCTTACTAATTACCAGCAACCAGAAATGAAATCAAAATTGTTATTAGCAGCAGTATTTTTTTTAGTACTCTGTCAATATCACAAATACTTCAGCTTTTTGCAAAGCTATTTCTTCTGAAAAATTTAGGCAGAAGGATTCCATTAGGTGCACTTGGAGCCTTTAGGAGAGCCACTAGGGAGACAGCATGACTAGACAGGGAAACAGTACTCATACCAACTTGCTTTCATAAACAGTTTTCTTTATATTTTAAAAGTAAGCCCCCCTCTTCTGGAATTGATTTAAATATTAGAAATTGATTTAAATATTAACTCCTGTGAATTTTTATAACTGTTCTTTGACAGTCCAATCTCCTGCCAAAATTGCTGAATGGAGGTGAGGTCTAATCAGGCATAGCTATTGCATGCAATTCCATATGAAAGAAGATCTCATCTGTGTGAGAATCATAGCAATATCAGTATTTTGCAAAAGCCATGCCTGAATAGAGCGTCACAGGATATCCATTATTGCCTCATGCAAACAGTTTGGATTATTCTTATAATAATGGTTTAGGAAAATGATATAAAAGGTAATTTACACTTACTCGACCACAAGCTCCAGGTGGACCAGGGTTTCCTTTCATTCCCTTCATCAGAGATAGGTTTGTTTATTAAAAAGAGTATATGGAACTGTGTTTACCCACTGTTACTTCAGTACATTGCTCAAAATTAAAAAAAAACCCAACAGTTTCTATCTAGTCCTTCACCACCCTGTGTCTGTTCCTTATACAACTATTCAGCTGCATACATGAAGACCTACAGGAACTCATCAGCAGACATAGATGGACACCAGTTCAAACATATGATTTGTTACAGCTGATCCATTCCCTATTCCATGATACACTTACACTTATCTTTTAGGCCAAGTGAAACATATTAAATACACAGTGATAAATAACCTCCAGACATACCTTAACCTCATCCTCAAAAGCAATAACAAAACTGTTGGACAATACCTTAGCTCCTTGCCTTCCTGTCAGTCCTGGCTTGCCCTGGTCACCCTTTTGTCCCTGCAGGTGACAGCACACA
Organism: Chloebia gouldiae; assembly: GCA_003676055.1. Lineage (NCBI taxonomy): Eukaryota > Metazoa > Chordata > Aves > Passeriformes > Passeridae > Chloebia > Chloebia gouldiae. The sequence goes on along the minus strand of QUSF01000034.1, from coordinate 3,018,988 downwards.
GTTTTATAAGGATATAATCTTATCATTTTATAATCTTTTAGCACTGATAACAGTAAGATCTAAAATGTAAAGCTTTAACCTTCCATGGTGATGGGAAAGTGAATGCAACTTGCTCAGGAGAAGAAACTGCAGTGAAAGACCCAGTTTGAGGTACAGTTCCACAATTGTAAGAAAAGCTGCAAGTGCCCCATCCAAACCTGCATTTATTACAGCACATTCTAACACTCCCAAAGGGAAGCTGTTCTGTATGGCACAAGTGTAGGAGTCTCTGATCTGTTCTTCCTCTGCAAATTATTTCTGAAGGGGAGAAACTGTACACAATGCAAGACTCTTGCATTCAACACCTTCCCCCAGAACTCGCTCAGTCTGAGGGATGGTGCTGATCTCAAGAGGTGTCGGCAGCACCAGGACAGTGCAGACTAAGGCTTTCTGTAAGTGAATACAGGCAAGGGAGAGGGACTACTTGTAGGCTCATGCAGCTGAATGCACTGCTAGAGAGTAAAGCTGAAATGGGAACAGAGCAATGACACGTCTTTGTCACGACAGAAAATTTTCTTTCTGTTAGAGGCAGTAGAGCTTTGTGGTCTGTTATTCAGTGTTCTTTGTCAGACTGGAATGTGTTTAGACTGCCTGTGAAGGTCATTTTAGCATGACAAAGATGATGTTATAGTAAGATACATGTGCAAGGGACTATTCTGGCAGTAAGAATTTTGGTAAGATAGTGTCACTATGACTCTAATGATGTTGTGAAAGTAGAGCTGAAGTAAAAATAACTGATACTTAACCAATTGAATGCAGTATTTCAAATACATTTTAACAACTCCAACTTTTAAATTAGTACACAAATTATACTATTTTGCTTCTAAAATGGCATATTTTAAGAACTATATGTTGACAAAATTAATCTCATAGTTATCAGTCATCTTGTTCCAGGCTAAGAGAGCCACGACCCTGCAATAACTTTTCTTTGTAAAACAATGTCTTTGATCCTAGTGACTAAAAACTATTCACTTCTTGATTTGTTAAAGGGGAGGCATAATTCTTTTGCAAAAATTTCAATGTGACTGACCAGAAAAAACTCCATAGAAATAATTTTGCTTAACTTGGAGTGTGCCTCAAACTCATAAGAAAGTCAGCAGCAAGCAACAGGTATTTTAATTGACATAGAAACAATGAACCTATGAACTGAGCCTCTTTCTCCTGCACATAAATCTGTGAGGACATGGTATGTTCCAAGGGCAGCTGCATGAAGGAAATGTTTCAGTGTATGCAAATCAACATTTTGAAACACATTCCACAATGAGAGAAAAGGTGTGACAGGAAGACAGAATTGTCATAAATAGATGACTATCACTTAGAAAACATTTAGAAGGCTTCCTTCATTACCAGTAAGCCAGGTGGACCTGGGGCACCTTCTTTTCCAGGCTTCCCCTACAAAGGAAAAATATAAAACAAAATAAACAATTTAAAATGAGGCTATTGCATTCAAAGAGCATAGCAAGTCAATGCTGTGCACATAACTGTAAACTGTGTGAACTGTAAAAAGCCATTAAGATTATTTTAAAGGATTTATTGATCATAACTAAAGTTCATAAAACTCTACAGAACAGGTGGTAAGATATTCCACTGACATTGCTTCTCCCTTGGAGGATTATTTGTGCCAGACTCCAGCAGTACAAAGTACCAGGCAAGTGCAGAAAGCTTGGTGAAAAATCAGGTCCTTGCAGAAACAAGATGAATAAAACAATACAGCAGCAAGCAGCCCTTCCCATGCTGAGTTTGGAAGGACACTGAAGGAAAACTCTCTGAACCCCATTTCCTGTATGGGATAACTTGAGGAGAAATTACTTAATGAAAAGGAACAGGAAGTGCACTTCAAAGGTATCAAAGCAGGGCAGTAGATGGAAAAGTGAAAACAGAAGGAGGCAGCATGCCAGAGGTATCTGCTGGGGTCCTGTATCTTGTGTGGCAACAAGAAACAACTGAGAAATTCATAACAAAATAAGGAGACAAAGGGAAGGGAGGCAAAAAATACTTCAAGGACAAGGCTTTTGCAAGCAGAAGAATGTGAAAGAAACACAGAAAATGGAGGATTAATAACACACATTGGATAGTAAGAACTTCTAGAACTTTACACTAGTAACTCAAATTGAAATTTTCATTATGTATAGGAATAATAAAAATAACAATCAAGTTTCTCTCTAACATCACCATTGTTATAGCACCATACAACTGAAGAAAGAACAATCCTCAGGTAGTACCAGGGTCTTGTCTTGCTATCTTTCCTTGTGGAAGAAAATGTGTTGCAACCACAAGAAGAGAAAAGTTTCAAAAACATTTAGTCTGAATGAAATATTTAATTTGAAAATTATTTTTCTTAGTATTGCTTTCATACTGTATTCAAAATCTATATTCAGAAGATGTCACAAAATATTTCAATTTTTTGGACTATTTTAGGGTTCTCGCTGATTATATATCATTAAGTTGTTATGAATTAGCAGTTTTCATTACTAAGACCTTGCATCTGTCATTGAGTAGTTTTTATCTGAAAGTTTGAAAGGCATTTGAATGAAGGTAATAGCTTTCCTTTAATTATCTTCCAAAAAACGATATAATCTGGTAAGTTGTATGGGTTTTTTTTAATGCATGGCGGTTTTTTAATAATTTTGTTTTCATATACTATGCTGTTAAGGAAGTAACTCTTAGGAAACTTTCTTCATAGCTCCACACAGCTGCTGGTTGAACATATTAATTTAAGTATGCTGCCTTAAGCAAGCATGGTGTTTTCTGCTTATACTCTTGCACTACAAATCCAGTATATGTCTATCAGAGCACTTCTAAACTAGACAGCAACACTAGTCCAAAACTGTTTTTCAGAAAAGACTAACACATATATATTCAACTGTTTGCACACACCTGTGCTCCTGGTTCTCCTCGGTCACCCTTTTCACTTTCAGAATCACCAACTGGCCCCTGGAACAAAATTACACTGAGGATACTCATGTTTTGAAATTCACATTTACTAAGTTAAATATATATTTTGTAATTTTTTATCTTTAAAAAAATACAGGTGGAATGCTATTAATAGGTATTTTATTCTATTTATTAGTTCTATTGTTGTCATTAAAGGCTGAAGTAATTAGTGTAAATACTGGACTGTAAAGAGCAGCATTTACTAGGTGATGCTGCCTGAACATCTGGATTTAAGGGATTTACTTCTGGTCACTTACTGCAAACCCCATTGGCCCTGGGGGTCCTCTTGATCCTTTTTCTCCTTTTTCTCCTTTCAAGTCCTATTACATAGAAAAGAAGCACTTACTGTGGTGTCTTGGATTTTTCTATGTTTATCATTTCCGCCTGGTTCTACAAATAGGAAATCCTGCTGTCACCAGCAAGATTTTTTGAGCAGAGATGGTCCTACTCGAACGATTAAGAAGCAGAAACTTCGTGTCAGTGCTCCTGCCTAAGTCTGATGCTTGAAAAAGAAATTGTTTCTGCACATTTCAGAATAGATCTAGGTCAAAACAACCTACCTGTGATTGCATACAAAAGGACTGCAGTAAATATCCCCACAAACGGCAACAAGAAAAAAGCCCAGATAAACCTTAGTTGTTTTGCTGGAGCCAGAGTTACTTCCAGATGTAATTTCAGCAGCCACCATGGCAACCTTGTCTCTGTGGGTGCAAGATTAGACTATGCTACGTAGCACCACTGGGCCACGTCCTAAAGCCAAATTTCATTGTCTAATTATTACCTGGTTAGACTAAAGCACCAAACTATTTATGGAAGGAGTTTTGAGAGGTTTCTAAACCATAATGCCCAATGTTGCTGAAAAATTGCCATTATCTCATGATAAACCACTACAGTTGAAAGTGGAAAGTGCTCCAGGTGCTCTGTATTTGGTCTAAACAGGGAGAGCTGGTGTGCCTAAAAGCTGAACCTCTCTTCTGCAATCTTTCTCTTCCTCAATTCAGTCTTCATGTAAAATTCACTTTTATTTCAGCACATAATGGAGAGGGACTTTGGATGACTCCATAGATTAGATGCAAATTCCATAGGAAAAAGGGAATCAAGAACACGTTGTCCTGTTGATCTATTAATACCTTGAATTCTATCAGCTATTGCTGTTTAATTTCTATATAAGAATATAATGCAATAATTTTAATTTACAAAGCAATACTTAAAGCTGAATCTGACTATTTCCTTCTATATTTATTGTCTTTCCAACACTTTCCATGATTACTCAGGTTTCAGTAAAAATAACGAGAAAAACTACAAAATGTACATGAACATGTTGCAAGCTTTTGTGAAACTATGGTAGCTCAGAATCTGACGTTCTCAGTGCCAAGGCCCAGAGGTCAACACAGCTGTGGCTTAGATAGCCATTTAAAACATCCATGTGGATTTGGTGAAGCAGAAGTGATTTACTCTTCATGTACTCAGATTCCCAGCAGGTGGGGTACTGGTAGGCAAGAAGTATTTCACTGGCATGTGCAGATGTGCACATGAGCACATAGGCTCAGCCCAGCTGGCTCCACACAGACACTCTAGGAGAGCTTAGAATCTAATTAAACAAATCTGAGAAATGTTAGGATGGATAAAAAGATATGTTATCAGAGCAGTGAAGATGAAAGCATCCTCTCACAGTAGAACCTAGTCAGATGACTTATTTGAAAGTGATGTTTAACAATTTCACTACCGTCATGTTGTCTGGTCCACTTAACGTCACAATAACAGTTCCTGGGGGCCCAGGGGGTCCAGTTAACCCAGTGTCACCCTTGAAAGAAAAAGAAGAATAGAGCAAATTACAAGCAGTGTGTTTTCGTTATTTCAAATTACTACTAATATACTTTCGATACCATGAAAATTCTTCTGTTATTACACTCAGCCATTAATTCAGTTAGCACTTCCCTTTGCCATTTAAATTCCAGAAAAAAAGACAGGGAAGACTTAACCTTCCTCTAGCTGATTAATATAAAAATGAATATGCTGATATCTGTTAAAGTTTCTAGAAGCAACTTAAATTTTCAATCCTATTTATTTGGTACAAAGCTATTTTAAATCAAGCAAAAATTTCTCCTTGATTACAATATTTATCTCTATTTAATTACGCTGTCTTTGGTGACGTCTACCAAACTGCAGTCTGGGTATTCCAGGGAGATCACAGAATCATGGTACTGACAGACATAACAAGATTTCATGTGTCCTTCACTGACAACATAAGTAGTGAAGTGCAATTTTTCATTAAGAATCTTTGAGACCTGGGAAAGTCCTCATTGTGATGTTTCCTGTGGACCTCAACAAAACAATATCCATATTTTTCAGTGATTTTAGGCCAGGAATGTTTTTGCATGAATTTGCAGCACAACAGAAAAGTATGTGTCACTCTTTCATAAAGAAGCAAGATGTTCCATGGTCACTTGAGCTACTCCCAATGGATAACCAGGTTTAGAGGCATTTTTTTCCCCTCCAGAAAACTCCTAGCACATTCCTGGTAGTGATCACAATGTTAAAACTGAATCTGTGCAAGTCAGTTGGAATAATTGTGAGATGCACTGATCTCTTGCAAGGATATTCAGATTAACTGCAGTAGTCCTGCAACTGCAGGCTAGGTGCTGAGAGACAATGTGGGCATTTGTAGTAATTCCTGTCTTAATGTCAATTACATGGGATACATAGTAAGTACATGAAAGACAAATTATCCAATTTTTATTCAAAATCTGGGGGTTTTGCTAACATCACAATGGCTGACGCTGAAAATACACTGGACAAAAGTTGTGAGACTACAAATGCTACATATGTACCACTGTTTATCTGCTTAGATAAGCATTTAAAATATATATATTAATTTAATGCTGTGTGCTAATTCATATTAATTACTGGCTTCTCTTCAGTGTCTAATCTTCTGTCTAGATGTTTATCTCATCAGCTCTTATGTGAAAATATTTTGACCTTAGAGAGCATTGCCATGTTTCTGTTTTTCAACAAAAGACTCCCACATATCTACTGAAAATTTGCATTTTATAGTACTTGCTTCCCCAAACATTTCACCATAGCAAATCAGAAAATGCAGAAAACAGAAACAAAACTTTAAAAATGTTTAAAGCTCCTTATGAAATTACCTTTCTTCCTTTGGCTCCTATTACTTTAAGTCCCATAAGACCCTGAAAAAAATCCCCAAATGTTATTTTTTTTTTTAATTCTACAAATGCTTAAAGCATGGGTTGATTCATATTGCACATAACAGAAGTTTTCATTTTTTTACCAGTCTGAGACTACCTTAGGTCCAGGAGGTCCTGGTTTCCCTGGCATGCCCTACAAAACAGGAAAAAGAATCCTCAGCTAAAAAACTTACAAACTTGTTCTCTGATATAGGTGTTTTGAAGTACCCAACTTCCACAGGACTTATATCCAATTTTTACTCTTTCCTCCACCTTTACAACTGCAAGACATTGTCAGTGGGTGACAGATTGTTTACACAGTATAGTTGCAAATGTATGCATCTCTCAATGTTATGCATTGTATTTAAAGTGAATTAATAGACAGTTATTTGAAAATTAAAATTTATGCCTACATGGACAAGGAATGCTTCTGAAAATATAGAAATTATCATGCATAAAAATAATCAATAGAAATGTAAAAAAATCAGATGTGTTCAGAAAAACATCTTTTTTACATACACATGTGTCTAGACCTCAAATAAATCTGGGAGAGTCAAGTACTTGTGTCTGTGTAATTCCATAGGGTTTAGGGAAAACCAAAGGTCAAAGTAACAAGAGAGAGAAATTCATACTAAAGGTCCTGGAGGGCCCTGTGGTCCAAGTTCCCCAGGATATCCTTGAGCACCCTGGGCACCCTGCATATTAAAAAAGAAACAGGAATAAATCTCCTGGCAAGATTATGATCAGAATGCAACACCAAATTCAATTAACTGGATGAGAAACAGAGGAGCAGCTCTGCTTCTGAATTTCCTTTTCCTGTCTCAGGGAAACAGAAGTATAATTCTTCCTCACTGCTTCATTATTTGGCATATGTTTTGAAACATGAGAAAACATCTTTTCCTAAACTAAACTACTCAAGTGAGGATGTAGTCCTCTGAGAAATGTGGACTCATAATCCATATGGTCCTATTAATGCCTCTTATAAGCTTTCAATCCTTCAAATATTCTATGCAATAAATCCTATACTTTAAAGCTTTTTTTCAAAGAAATGGAAAATTAAACATTTTTTCTTTTTAATTTAATACTCTCTGTTTATTCCAATAGTCAGAAGAAATGTCAGCTCTGCCTTCCCCTGTTAATGTTCATTCTTGAAATATAGACCATTCTGTCCTTTTTTAGTACTCTAGAAGTTGAGCTGGCCTATCCTGTTCAGTCTTAGCTTCAATGGGAATTTTAGCAGTTGGACTTGATGTCCATTATAGGTCCCTTCCTACTGAACTGTTCTATTCTATATGTGTAGGGGTGAACTCATAGATCTGTGGCCAGTTTTTCTCCCTACCTGAAATACTATTTTCTGCAATCTGACTGGCCTGCAAACTGACTGGTTTTGATTTAGAGATCAATGACACAATTGTAAAAAGTACTGTATCTATGTTAAGTACATAATACACTTAAGTTGTGTAAAACACCAAACAATTTTAATACATACTCATGTTATATAGAATGTGTTTGTACATATTACTGTATATTTTTATACATATCTATCTCAGCACCCCTTATTTTAAGTTACCTGGAGACCAGGCATTCCTGGTAATCCAGGATCACCTTTTGCACCATACTCTTGGCTATATCCCTCTGCAGGGCACCCCTGGACAATTAGATAAAAAGAAACATAAAAAGTTATGCTGTAGAACTCTGTAGTGCAACAAATCTTCTAATATAGTTTGTAGGGAAATAAGCAACATCAGAATTACATCATGATGGAAACTATCTACTATGGATAGTTCTACCATTAAAAAAGATTTTATGAAACCAAATTATCTTTTGCAGTCCTCCCAGTTCTCTGTTAGGAGCAGTCTTCTTTTCAAATATGCCTACATTAGTCATGCACAACCCTTGCTTTCAATTTATTTTTGTTTCTCTTTATTGCTATAGAACACTCTCTAGTGCATCTGAAGATTTCCATATGAATTCATAAACTGTTAGGAGGAGGAGCTTAGTTCTTTGTATGCTTGAAAGTGTTAAACTAATTACAGACACTAACAGTAGTCTGAGGGAAAAAAAAATATAGACCATTTGGCAATCTGAGGTGAATGCTACTTGGACAAAGGAAGGACCAAACTTTATGGTTGCTTCTTCTGGAAGGTAAACCTTCTGTTTCCCATGAATGGAGATGTAAAGAGCAACAAACATACACACAAACTGTTGATAACCAATAAATATTTCATGTCATATCTTGCAAATAACTGACCTTCTCTCCTTTGATACCAGCAACTCCCTAGGAAGAAGAAAAATCATATTGAAACAGAAATGTAAAAGAGTGCTGACATGACACATTCTAAGTAGTGTCTAAGCTTGATGCTCTTCAGGTGATTTATTTTCATGAAGGTGGTGCATGACTGGGCCAGACTTCAATTTAATTAGAAAGGATATATTGTTTAAAAATAGTCAGTCTCACAGGTACAACTCTACAAGTGAAGGCAGAACAGCTTTGAAGCCTGATGTTAATAAATGAATAAATAAAATCTGCAAAGCTGTCAAAATAAAGATAATATTTAAAAGTTATTAGATTTGAAGCCACTGGAATTCAAAAGACGACATTTCTTTTCCATTTGTTTAAAAGTTTCTCTTTCAAACATGTTTCTACAGTGAAAATAACCCAAATCCTAGGATTAAAGCAGTGTATCCAGAGTGAGAAGTTCTGGGTTTAATTCCTGGTTCATACTGACTTAATTAAGCCATTCTTTTCTCAAAGATACTTAGGCACAACCTGAAACTGCAATCTATTAAATATATATTGGACACTTTTAGAGATGTAAGTGGTAAAATTCCATGAGTATCCCATGAGAGCTAACTCCAGTCAATGAATTTAATGCCATCACTAGCTAAGAAGTTGAGGCCCAACATGAAGACAATAAAGCATTACTTTTAACTTTGGTCTCTATCATACAGGTTTCCTATTAATAAAATGGGGATACCTATATATTTCAACTGTTGTCAGTATGAGCTAACACAAGGCTTTACTCTCCTCCAGGCACTGGCTTTATGTGGTGGGAATGCACACAATCATGAATGTCTCACTTACTGGGAGGCCTGGAGCACCTCTTCGACCTGGAGGACCTGGAAATCCTTGGTCACCCTGAAAGTAGTAACAGTGATTGTTAATGCATCTTATGGTTTATTGTTTGGCCTGATTTTGGCAAATGATCACAGAAGTTTTTTATGCTATCACACTAAATGAACTGTGAGATCATGACCACCGTATTTTGTTAGAAGAGGATTTTTCTTGCATTTTATGCGGCTTGATTTCTATCCTAGACTGTTCAGATTAGTTCACAGTTTCACTAGAAATCAATGACTTTCTGTAGTAGGGATTATTCTGACTCCCTCTTTCAGAATGCTCACAGAGCAAACAAAACCTGGTAAATCTGTTATTTAACATTGAACCTTTTCACTTAATTACTTTCAGGATTTATAAATTGCCAACTGCAAGCTAGATCCTGGCAAAATAAAATGGATGAACTATCTCCTTGATAACCCACTGCAACAAAAGGACACATTGGACAAAACTGATTAGGTCTCCTGGATTTAATGAAAAAAGTATTATCTGTCAAAATATCAAATGTTATTCTTATCTTTTAGCAAAGGCCATTAGAATGTATTATTTAAGTTTTTTTTTTTTGCACAAAAAGGTAGCACTTTTCTCTGGTCCCATGACACAAGTTTTCTAGCTGATAAAGTCACAATGCAAAACAAGTCGAAGTTGTTGTAGATTGAGGGAAATTTAGAACAGATTTTGGCCATTCCCAAGCACAGCCAAATGCAATCTCCAGAACACTCAGCTTGGTTTGTACCTTTGTGCCATTGCATCCTGGAACACCTGGGAGCCCAGGAGGACCAACAGCTCCTGGTTCACCCTAAAAGAAGCACAAAATTGTCACAAGCTTTGTTTTTGTACATTCATATTGCCTTACAGAAACACTGGAAGAGTTTATGTTGGAGCAATGTTTCACAAGACTTGACAGATTACAATGTGTTCTTAAATCATTACAATGAGTAAGAATTGCTGATGCCAAGATTTTTATCTCTAGGCCAATTGACAGAGACAATGCTGATGTTGAGACTAGAGTGAGCACATTGAACTGAGGATAATTGCACACTAAAGACTGAAGAGGGAAATGGTTAAATCAGTTTCATTTTTACTTACAGGAAGGCCGGGAGGACCTGAAAATCCAGGTATTCCTGGGACCCCCTAATGATATTAAACCAGAGAAATAATATTATGAATATTTTTTAAATGTCATTAGGCAATTTTTCTTTGATTACAGTCATAAGAATGAATGCAAGTATGGTTCTACTAAAAGATCATTACTTCCTTAACTCTTCTGACTGTGAACCAAGCAATGGTTGCACACAGGTAACACACACTGGTTTTGCCCACAAAAAAAACCCCAAACAACTCTTTGTGGTATTCTAGTCTGATGTTTTCATTGCACACCAAATATTAAATACATACAGCAACAACCTTAGATATAAGGTGCAGCAAAAAGGGCAAAAGTTCTAAAAATAAATAATACTAGTGGATAGACCGTGTCATAAATTTTAACCACTCCTTGAAATCAGACAATGTTTTGCTTTTATTTTCACAAATTATTGAACCAAGTTGGCAATTAGCATGACATTTAATACATGTAAGTTTGTTTAAAATACAAACACTTACTCGTATACCTTTGGGTCCAACTAAGCCTGTCAGCCCTGGAGAACCCTAGATCAAAAATGGAAAGTGATACTTTCAGTACTTTTCAATTGAGAAAGAGCACATAAGTGTCAACAGGACACACAATATTTTCAATATCAATACCAATATGTGCACACAAAACCAGCTGTATCAATAAATAAATGATTGGCTTATTACAGTAACTTCATACAACTTGCATAAATTGTGGCATCTTTCCTTCCCTTTCAGTGTTTACAGGGGTATAACAGAATGCTTCAAGTTGGAAGGGACCTTAGATTATTTAGTTCCAACCCCTCTGACATGGGCAGGGACTCCTTTGACTAGAAGGGGTTACTCAAAACCTCATCCAACTTGGCCTTGAACTTCCAGGGGTTGGTTACCTGTTCAATGTCTCACCATCCTCCTACCCTCATACTAAAAATAATACTTATATCTTATCATAGGTCAAAATAAATAACCACGTATGTTGAGAAATGAGTTGCTATGGATTTGGTAAACTGAGACCTGGAAGTGCTTCCCTGGAAAGGAAGGAAAAAGCTGGAAGGTTCCCAGGCATGGGTGATGTTTATGTAATGATCAGATAGATGTATGTACTCTCACCTGAACTGTCGAGCATGGAAGGGAAGATCAGGAGCAAGCAGAAAGGGGGCTAAGCAGGATGGGAGAACAAGGTTGAAAGAAGCCAGCAAAGAATGCCACAGTGACACTGAACTGTCTGCAGAGAACCTGCTGGAATTCTTTCAAGATGCTTAGAGCTTTAGTGCTAGCAAGAAAATATTACCATTCCCAGAAAGGAAATGGAAAATGTGAAGAACAGCATAGCTTCTAAAGTCCTGGGCCACATTCCATTTCAGATCATGCAGAGGCACAGGATAGGAGAGGCTAACTGGCACACACTACAACATATGGCAATTCAGGATAACAGAGGTCTTCTTGCTAGGTAAACTAGCCTTACTTTTTGCCATTCTTGCAGAATTATTATCACTTACTAGAAAGGAAGTGCTGTACTAAACACTTCAATGAGTTCAGATAAAAGCCTCATAACATGTATCAAATCTACATGAGTAATATTGTAAAAATAAGATAGGACAGGATATTGCAACAATACTTAAATGAAAATTATAGAACCCATTTGGTTAAAGGTATAGTTAAGTGCAGGTCCTAGACATAATCTGATTGTGGCAGCACCTTCCTGATTTACACTGTGGCTGAGTTCACACCATATTTACATAAAAAATAAGTTATTCACCAGAGAGAATTTATTTGTAACAGCAAGATTACTGTTCCCCAAGACAAAATATGCATAAATTCCTTTTTAATGCACATTTTTTTATTTTTCTACTCATGCAGGAGTTATTGAAAATTCATATTCAGCCTCAGTTTAGGCATACAGGAAAGAAAGAAAGCTCAAGTCACTGAAGCCACTCCCTCTATACTGCAGGCAACAAGGTATTTCCTAAACAGACCAAGATTTATCATAAAAGAGATGTTTCCTTTCATATTTTCTTAAATCTATTTTTCATATTTGTCTCATTAGTAGCTTGTTTACTTTCTTTTCAGCAACAAATGACAAGATGTTAATTGATACTAAGACAAAAATTGAGGTATGCTGCAAAAATTCTGTTTAGACCTATGGTCATTGTCTCTGGCAGTTTAGTCCAACTGCTTTAGCACTGGACAATGGACAACTGACAAGAAAAGCCCATGTTCATAACAGCTCTACTCTGATGCAATCAAAATGACCTTTGCAGCTGATGACCAAACAACATCCCTCCTAAATGAGAAGCTCTGAGACAGGTTTTGGTTTTGTAAAACAGCATTGTCTACACAGCCATAGCTAACTTTGACTGTCAAGCACAGTAGTTTCTCTGTGTGTATCTCTCCATCTCACATACCTACCTTTGGTCCCTGTGGCCCTGGAGGCCCTTCTGGACCAGGAAAGCCTCTTTGACCAGGTGGACCTGGAGCACCAGGAAAGCCTTTTTCACCCTGTAAACATTAAGATAATTAAACTCTTCAAATACCCATGAATTTTCCATTTGATAGCTTACTTCTGAGGCATTCATTACTTTCAGTACCTCTTGGCTTTCTCCTGCTGTGGTAGATCCACTACCCTTACCCACACTGACCCGTTTTTGTGGTCCATCTCTGGGTTGCTGTGGCCCCACATGCTCATAATTACAGCTGAATTATCATAGCACAAGATAGTACTCAGGATCTTGCAGAGTACAGAAATTAGCTGACAGCATGAAAAGTTTAAGAAAGCAGCTGATACATAGTCCTTGCTAATATTTCTGTATTATGTTTAGCAACACAAATTGAGAAACTTAATGGCTGCTTGTCACAGCATATGCCACAGCACGTGATGCAGTTGAGACAGCCACGATACACAGAGTATCATCACACAACTTCAGAAAGCTTCAACCCACACAGAGCAACACCATACCACCAAGACTCATCCCTTCTTGTTCTTTAGCCCAGCCTTTTATCCCCTCATGTTGATGCAGTGCCCCTGTGTTCCCTCTGCTCCCTTTGGTGGTTGCTCAGTGCCCCTGGGCACTCCATGGCTCATTGCTGTCAGTGCTGCTCACCTGCTGCTCACAGCTCTGCCCACTGGGGATGAGGCTGGGCCCATCCCAATCACCACAGACTGTGTGCCTGCAGCTTCTGCTGTACAGCAAGGTCAGCTCTAAACCATCAATATCTCTTCATGAAAGCCAAGGAAGAAAACAGTGGGAGTCAAATGCAACAAAAACATTCAGACAGACTAAAAACCCCTTGCTTTACATGACAAATATCTTAAAATTTTCTGAATCTCAGAGACTAAGACACCAAATCACTTTTTTTGTGTAGTTTTTTTAAAGATCAAACTCAAATAAATGAACTAAAGGAAACAAAATTGAAGTTATGGAAACAGAATAGAGGAAGCTAAGCTAGAGTGAAAGTGGCATTTTCGGTTTTTTAGTTAAATACAGAAAATGCAAGTCTTAACTTGGTTTAAATGAAGTGTTTCAAGCCTGGAAACTCACGGAAAAGGTGTTTTAGCCCTTCAGACAGCAGTAATTTAGCATGCTCATTTTTACATCAGAGAAGAGCTGCTGATTCAAGACCTTTTACATCACAGCATGACATGGGAGAGAGAGAATGGGATTATCAATTCTCTCAGAGCCAATTTTTCTATTGCTTTATACAAAGTTATACAAAGAAAGCATTTGAAATTTTGCTGTGGCAAAGTTTAAATGTCCTATTCAATGTACAAGACAGGAGCCAAGAGATGTCTCTGAGAAGACAAAATTTTCCCTGTGCCAATTCTCACTCCTTAAAATCCCACAAACTCACCATATTTAAATAGCTTCTGAATGAAATAAAAATTTTTAAAATAATAATAATATATATTTGTATCAAGATACAATGTGATCCCATGATAGTTTAACACATATCAAGTAAGAATTGCATTATAAAGTGCGTGTGAGATCTAGATAATAAATCGGCATAGCTTTTTATTAAAAATCGTTTATTTCAATTGTATGTTCTGTGGCAGCATCCCGAGATAGGAGGATGACTGCTATCCCAGCAGGAGCCGCTGGAGGGGGGTCGGTACCAGCTCCCGGGAAAACCCAACTCCTCGACCCGCCCGCCCACGGCAAGAGTCGCGCGGTGCTGCCGGAGCCCCGGGCAGCGCTGAGCTCCCCTGGCAACCTCACTACCCTCTCTACAGAAAAGGCAATTTTAGCCACACTTTCTTCTTAGCAGATCAACAAGATCAGGGGATTTTCAGGTTGGAGAATTCTAAACACTGAATAATGACCAAAACATGTTGATTAATGTCATTTTCCTGATTTTCTGCATGTAAAACTTAATCAGTCTAAACACCGATTTACTCTTACCCATAAATTGGTCAGGTATTTTCCATGGAACTGATAAAGACCAGTTGTGGGTATCCATTCTTATTAATATGTCTTTTTTAGTGGGCAGCTGATTTTTTTCTAGGTTTTCAACTGGTTTCAACTTCACTGTTTAGGACAAAGTCAGGTTAGAATAACTAGTAATATAAAAATAAACAGGGAGCTTTTACTGAAAATATTAGTATTCTCCATTCCTACTAATTAATATATACTTTAATAATGAACATATTTACTTCCAGATGAATTTTCTCCAACTTCATAAAAATAGATGGGACTAATAAGTGGGATTAATCATAATCCTAAATCTTTATAGATGTCTGGAATCTGTTGATAAGGTTTAGTAAGGCAACTTCTGTGTTCATGTCTCGCCTACTGCAACCATGACTTCTTCAATAATGCCCCTTTCATTTGTGAATCAGTTGTTATTCCAACTTCAAGCAAGAGTTTCAAAGAATTTTTGGCATTTGTGTAATTCAGGTTTGTCTAAAAGCCACCCGGAGCCTCTGCCAAGCTGCTATTGGCAACAGGCAGAGCTGTGGATCTGTTACTGCTGATGGATTTGCTGTTCCTTCAGTGCTGGCAAGGTGTTTGTGATTAGGACCCAGAAACTCATCCCCTGCTTGATCCACAAGAAGTTTATCTGTTTGATGCCAGTGTGTGCAGATTTCCTTCAGGAACTGGCAAAGGGGGGTGGGCAGGGTCCAGAGATGGAAAGAGGGAAGCAGGGAACATGAGACTCCTGATGGCATTATGAACTTTGTAACAGGAGAGCAACTGCCAAGGTAATGGTATTGTTAGGAGTTAGTGAAAGAGACCTGGTGCTTTGGACAGTTGTTCTGCTGGTGCCCAAACATCATACACTGCTGTAAGCATAATAATGCAGTAAAAAAATTCAGTTGAAAAGGCTTAGTTAAAGTTTCCCCAAAGTTAACAGAAATTTTTAAGGTAATCATTCTCTTTAGACTCTGTTGGCAAAATACCATCATGCACTGAATTCACTCACTGTATCAACTGAAGTCATCTACCAACAATTTCCAACTAGATAAGCTAATATTCAAAAAGCAAAATGTATCTGTTCTTACCTTACTACCTTTTGCGCTATCACAAAAGCAGGGACTTTTACCTTTGCATACACAGTTCTGAAAAACAAAAATACAAACTTTATAATACAATCCTTTTTCTCATTGAGTTGTTTGAATAGAGGCAAGTAACATCTCAGTGGTTTTAGTAAGCAATTATTTCACAGATAACACAAACTTATAAAAAATGTCTGTGAAGAGGCCATTCTCAACAGTGGCAACAAGCTCATTATTCCTCTCTATTGTCTTTTGAGACAAATAAGAGCATTAGTGAGCTTTTGCAGACAGAATTAACTGCCCCCTATGGTATCTCATATGAAAACAGTCACAGTGTTTCAAATTTGTGACTTTTATGATGAGTGAAAGATGCTGCAAGTTGTTGCTGCTCTCTACGGACTTGACGATTCCTGATGGTTGCTGCTTGTCTTTTAGGTGGCTGAACTTAGGTGAGATGATGCCATCTATCAGTTTAAAAACAGCTGCAGGGAGCATTCCTCCAGTGAACAGATAATTAAACATTTATTTACAAAATAAAGCAGAAATTAAAATTAGTTGGCTATGAAAGGCAAATCCTCAAGAAATGATTGTGTCTGCCTCTGACTTATATACAGATCAATAGGTGGCTACTTGATGTTCCAAGCTCGATTTCTAAAGAGTTGCAAACATTAAATAGTTAATTCTTTGTCATACTTAAAGGAGACTCTCTCTTACAGTGATCTGACAGCTAAAATTCAAGTGGTACTGCATCAGAAATTTGGAAAACAAAGGTATCTTGTGAAACAGAAACCATCTCACTATGCTACCTTTACTATTATATTAATCAATATGATTATGTCACCAGGGATACAAGAATATGAAGTAGTGCAGAATTAACAACAAACAGTATCCTGATTTCTCCTTAGTGAGATCAATCATTTTGGTACAGGGTAATCGAAATTCATCAAGTCAGTTATATGATAGATATTTTAAACCTTTAAGCATTGATACAAGAGGATAAAGTGATATATGTCTCAAAATAAATTTGGGATAGTTTATAAGACAACTGATTTCCTTGTTCCTTATTCAATGACAATACCTTGAATCCCAAAGCATTCTCTTCAAACCTGATTATTGGTAGAGGTCTGCTAAGCAATATAAAAAGGGCAGTTGCTCAAGGCAAGATGTATACACAGATATATACCATTATAATTTTATAGAAATTCATGAAGTTGTACATTATTTCTGCCTGTGAAAGCAAACTAGAAGCAGATTCTTTGTAGCATCTATATGCAAAGCACAGTTTTCAGGACATGTAGAGAAATCCAAAAATGAAATTACTCTCCCATAACAGGTATAATCTACAAAAGATTTGGTGTGTACAGATACAGAACAAATCCTTTTATCTTATAATCAAAGATGATCCAATGTGAAGAGAAATGCATGAACATGTAGAAAATTATGACACTATACAATTAATCTAAGTTAATAAGCTATTGAATGAAAGAGAGCCTTTGCTCTCCAAGAAGTCAGAATGCTTAGAATGTGTTTAATTTGCCATTAGTAAGCTTTCAGATCTATTTAGGTCTTTTTGTGTACACATATCACTCTAAACTAAACTGAAAAGACCAATGATTTAATATTACACAGTCAGCTGCATAATACTAAATGTTTTGGCATATGATTTTTTATGTAAGATTAGATTATGCCTTCTGTACAGGAGCTTTGAACCAAAAAAATCTTTGCACACTTATACTGCAGGATGCTTTCACATCCTTCCAAGATGCCTGTGGCTCCTTTATCAAAGGATCATAAAAACACAACATGATGTTTCCAGGTTATAAGATAAGGAAATAGTTTATTCAAAATTATCACAATAACATCTATATAAATAAGTGTATTAACCAAAGCCACAGGCTTACTGCATGTTTTTGGTTTTGTGATTTTTATAATAATAACTTATATTTCTTTCAAATATTTAGATTAAGAATATTTTTCATCTAAAATCTAGGTCAAATTATAGAGCCAGATCTTTATATAAATACCAAATCAAATCAATTTACCAATGAACCAAAATTAAAACCCCAGAGCACTTGGAGTAATTTACAGAGTAGCTCTTCTCCAAAGTGTTTTTAATGATAGTTACAGTGTTGTATTAAACAGTCACATAATTCTAGTAGTACATGTTGGAGCACATTTACTGCAGTGGTTAATGCTTTGACCAGTGGGTGCAACCTTATCTCTAACACTGAATTGCCCTTCCTACACTATGGCTGGATTCTACTGGGCTCTGACCTCTCCCTGTTGCTAATTCAGAGAGTAACTTAACCAACTGCTTAGAAAGTATTCCAGTCCTCTCCTTCACATAATTCCTCAAAGAAATGACACAGAAAGAAGAAAGAAATAACATACTACAGCCTATGGTGTCACCCATACAAAGGTTAATGTAGGTTGAGCATGGCACTGCTACTCCAGCCACTGCAGTGGAGGCAACTCAGTTTGGAGAGAAACTTATGCAGTTCTCAGCACTTTGCCAGTGGCACTGGTTACATGCAGAATGTCAGAGAGTGTGTTTAGGGATGTTATCAAACATGAATATGCCAAAGGATGGGACAAAGTCTTACTGTAAGGAGAAGAGCAAGCAATGCCAGGCTCAGAGTGCTGTCACTCACATTGGTGGGGCAGCACAGTCCTACCAGGAATGGTTCAAAGGCAGGAAGGTGGAGTACAGATGAACAGAGCCAAAGTGAGGATGATCCCATATTTCTCCTGCAATCTATTTTTTGGAATTATACATACAATGACAGAACTGTCAGAGTACTTATTTGTTTTTCCAAATGCAGAGAATATCAGAATAGCTCAGCTACAATTTGAAAATACACATTTGTGTTAAAAATACTGCACCCAGGACAGAGAGGCAGCAAAATTTGCTGCTGCAAGAAACGAGCACATATTCTTTAAATATATTTCAGACCAAGACCACACAGGATGAGTAATAAAGACATTGAAATGAAAGCTGAGATGAAATTTAATGTATTGTGTAGGAGTATAGTAAAGTGGCTGAAGTGAGGCTTAAGTTTGTACTTTTGGCTTGACTGGTCTTTAATTTCATGGGTGAACTCCACTGATGCCTGAAGTAAATCCTGGTTAACATAAATGAAAGATGACTGTGCAACATGAGGTATTTTAAAATGAATTAAAAGCAGTGCAAATGATATCCATTAATTACTGTGGACAGTAAAAATAGCCCAGGTGTCTCTCAAGTGGGTGATGAAGCTGTCACTTTCCTTCACTGGCATTCTAACCACTGATCAGATTTATTTTTAAAAAACGCATAACTAGTTTTTCATTTAAACTCGATACTTATTAGCATCTCACCTATCCTGTCATTAGGTCTTTATCTCTTAACTTAGAGAACCACTAAATTAGAACTCTATAACTATGTGGAACAAGACTTACTGGATAATATCTATTTTTCTGTGATGCCACTTTTTTATTCTTTTCCATCTTTCTGCTCAATAATGATATTCTGAGCAGCCTAAAACTATGTATGTCATCACAGGGGTCCTAAGTGGAAGTAACTTAACAGCTATTTTCAAGTTTTTGGTAATTTCTCTTAAATGCCAATACTTATTAAAAATTATGTATTAGTGAGCCAGCTCCTTTAAGTCTTGATTATGAATTTTCAAGGGCTGCTGACACATGGAGATTTTTGAATTCTTCCTGAGCTGTCTCAGTGCAGAGCAATCACTTTACACATCCCAGCTGCATCTATAAATCACAAGTCAGCACATAAAATTACCTTGCTCCAACAGTTGATGTTAATACAGTGCTTAAAACTCCAAAAGGCCCACTTCAATAATTCTCTACGACCAGTTTTCTATTGCATCTAATAAAGGTGGGAGTAATACATTGTGATTATTGGAAATGGAAAGTTTTGCTCTACCATTAATCCATACTGCAGATTTTTGTTGGGGTAGGTATGCTGCACATATGTTAAATGCTGCACTTTCTGAAGAACACTATGGTGGTAGCTAGAGTTTCTAGCTTGGGTACAGTTACAGTTTTGAAAATTTATCCTAACTTGCACAAGAGGATCTGAGAGCAGAGCTTTACAGAAAAAGGTTCCCACTGTGAGAAAAGTTATATAAAAAAACCTTTTTCTTCTGATGCACATGTATTAAGACACTTATCTAGATTAGCACAGTCAGGAATTCTAGCTAGACAAGGTTAGTGGATACGTGACCCTGGCAGCATATTCCTCATGTTGCACAACTGTAAAGCACCATGGAGCATGCAAGGTCCTGGAGAATGAGGTCCCCTCACTCCAAAATATTGCTATCAAAACAAAATACCAGTCTCACATTTAGAATCTGTATACTAAAAGTTTTTCATGCATTCTAAGCATCAAACATGAATTCATTAAAATTATCAAAGACCACTAAGAACTTTGTGTTTTTTTAGTGATTGCTGGACCAGTACAACAAAACCAAATTATTAAGCCTTCAATAAGTATAGACAACATAGAGCAGAAATAGGAGATGATGAGATGAAGGAAAATATGTCAGTTCCCAAACCCTGAAACATTGTGTAGTCACTTGTGAACTGGAAGGCAGCCAGACATTCCTACCTTAGAAGACTCCTGTTAACAGCCATGTATGCTATCACAATTCACAGCATTTTGCTTACCAGTTGAATACCTAGCACAGGATGAAAATGATTTCATTTAGACTTTCCCATATAAAGAAATACACCTGTAACTTAACTAATAAATAGCTTGGTCAGTAGCACCCAACAGATCTAAAGACACAGCAGGAGACAACTGTTATGCTGCAGGCAGTGCAGCTGTTGGAAAAGTTCCATTTAACACCTGTAATGGGAACCTTGCTCAGGGAATAGCTATTGAATCAAAATGCCCTGTTGGTGAAACAGGCCTTGTATTACTGGTTATGTGCTGCTTTCAGTGTGAGGTGCAGGACAGAAGTCCTAAACATGTGTCACAGGAACACGTAACACTTCACAGAAGCAGGACTTTGTGTTTAATTTACAGATACACAAGTCATGGTCACGTGATGTTAGCACACATTTTTATCTGAACTTGCTAAGAATGTCATTACTTTAAATCCTTAATTTTAAACTTGTATGAGTTCTTTTAGGAGGGATTTGATCATTCATGTAATATAAAGATAAATTTATGATGGTATTTTAAACCATCTAAACTAAGCTATATGACATGTAGAGAGAAATGGAAGAGGCTTCTGTATGTGAACATTTATACAGCTCTCTATTATGCCAAGGGGAACATTGTATGAACCCCTTTTATTACTTCAGAGATTGAAAGCAATTTGAAAAAAAATCTCCTACATTTTATAGCAAAAACCTGCTGGTTAAGAATTTTGTATAACGAGATTTTTGTAGTTTTAGACAAATTTCTCATAAGCATCCACTCCCATGGTGCCAACCACACTCTTTTTCAAGCAGATACAGCACAATTAATTCTACTGAGCTTCTCCCTTCTCTCCAACTCATTGTCAGTGAGGAAGTGTGAGAACAGTAGGGTTTAGCAATCTTCATTTTGCCCATGTTTTCATCATTGCCTTAGGATAAAACAGATAAAATATTTTAATGCAGAACAAACCAAACACTCTGAGTTTTCACAAATTCAAATGATTTGTAGTGGTGGCCCATTTTGTAGACATTGCCTAAAATTCCTCAGTGCCTATACAAGTAGAGCTGGGATATTGTGTGCAGGTTTGGAAAGCTGTATGTTGAGACTCTCCTATTTGGGGAAGGGGCTGTGTGTGTAAATTACTTTTGGTCTATAAAGAGAAGATACAGAATTTCTCTCTCTTTAGACAAAGAGAATGATGCTTTTTCTTCTCCTAAACCACAGAATATATTTACATTTATGTTTATAATGACTATTACCTTACTCTACAAATCATCCCACTAGGGTTGAAGTCACTGTGATAAGGACTATCAAAAATGGAAGCAAACTGTTCCTGACATATTCAGATGTGTAAAATCTACAAAGATGGAGCCACAAACTCCATCTCTGTTGCTGGTTTCTTCTGACCTTGAAGAGCACATGGGGACAACAGAAATAAATATTTTCTTTTCTCCAAGGAAAAAAAGACTCAGCAATTCAGGCCACACAATTTTGTTTTGTGTAGCAAACTCTTAAGGGTGTTTAATCAGCCTATTCATCCGTGTTCTTCCTTCCTAACAATCACCTTAAAAAAGCAATCTAATAGAAAGAATGCACAACATTTAACTAGTGAATTTTTGCTTACCTACCACAATATGGTTAGCAATAACTCACACATTTTGTATTTCTTCCCAGCTGTTGAGTGTGGGAATGGTATTCACTAAAATTTTTGTCTCCTCAGGCCTGTATATTTGTATATTCATAAAATTCCTGGTGTGCATCTTCTGTTAAGTGGTGCAAATAGCAATGAAAGCAACAGTAGCTTGTTCAGAGAAGGCTTATTGCACATGCTTTGGTTTTTCCTTATTTGAAAGGCTCTGTGATTTCACAGATTAAAAAAAAAATTAAAGGTCACTTCTTCCTGCAGCTTCCTCCAAAATAATCTCTGGAAAAATGCAGCACAAAGGCCTAGCTAAAAGGTCTTCACTAAGGCAGGCAAAATGGAAAATCTGTAAACCCATGAGACTTAATGGGTGAGACAAATAATGAAAATGGAACTAAAAATATATTAGGTGTGACAAGATGGAACATTTTCAGCATGACTGTGAGAGACTGGGGTAGCAAACAGTTAAGGAAAAGGTATTTTTGTATTTCACCTTCCTCCTAGGCTGCTGTAATCCATGCCAACATACTTCTAGTATTACTTTGTTAGGCAGTAAGGTGAGAATGTGACAGCAAAACAGATGACCGGACATCCCATACTAGTTGCACTTAATAGCAAAGTATTTTGTTTCAAAGATCTGTTATATCAAGTCAGCTCTAGGTATTGCAGAAAAGACTGCTAGCACAGATCATAAATAAAATGGTTCTATCTCTATGAAATGCAAAGCAGTGAAAAAAAGAACCTGCCTACTCTAACAATTTTAATAGCATTATTCAGCCAGCAAAATAACTTGAATTACAGACTTTTGCTTAAATGTGTATTTGCCTTGTAGGTTTTCTAGAAAAGTCATCAAGTGTCAACAGTTCAATTTTTACAGGTGTTTACTTAGGTCATCTAAGCAGGTTCATCTTTCAGTTGTGAGATGCAGCACACACATAGGCACACTTCACATTTATGGCCACCAGAGCAACGTGCTGAAGACCAGCAGAAATCCATCAATTTTTATGCACAAACATTAGGGTAACTCTGCTAATTTATGCTACTTCTCTTGGCCCAGTAGGAAAAGCCTTGCTCTGCAGTGCTGTGACAGTGGCCAGTTTCTCTATGGGGTGATGGCTGAATTACAATAAATATAGAGGCAATCAGGAGCAGAAGAGTCTAGCAGAAGTTGGACCCAGTTCTTGGAGTAACACCCTCCTTGACTTCAGAGCTGGGATCACATTAACCAAATCAAAGAGGGCACTTCACAGAGGACTTGTTTTTCTAACGTGCTCTGTGAACTCTCTTGTATATTCAGGTGCACATCTTTCCTTCTCAGCTGCTTGTGCCACAAAGAACCTGGGTGCTTCCAAAGGCTGTCAGACAAGGAACATTCTCACTAGGATACTTGGTGCCTCCAACACTTTGATTCCTGGTCAAAAAAAAAAAAAAAAAAAAAAAAAAGCCTGCGTGCCATTCTTGCCAGCCTTGGAGGTGGCCGTGGGTAGCAATATTGGTTGCATATAATTAGCAAAAAAAAAAAAATACTGCTATTAGGAAGCAAAGAAGATTAATTTTATGTACTTGCAAATTGAATTAATTATGAAATACAAACACTTGCATCTAGTCACAAACAATATGAGTGAGGAAGAGGATGAAAAACAGAACTTCCCAAGTCTTACAGTCACCAAGGTTTAATGTCCCCTCCTTTGTCCCCAGCATATGATGAAAAGAATGAAATGTCATGATGGGGCAAAAATATAACAAGGTGCACCTAATTTAATCCTGTGAGCTATCAAACACTGCAACAGTATTTACAATACAAATTAAAAAGTGATGGTAAAATGAGGTGCAGCTAACTTGAAGCAAGTAATCTTGCTGAAGTAGAAACTCTCTCTATCCTGTTCTGAATAAATACTTACATGATGCCATCATAAAAATTCTCAATGCCACAATATCAGTTGAGTGCTAATGAACTTAACCAAGGTATTTTTCAAAACAAAAAATTTCAGGGAATATTTTTAGATTAGTATTTGATTTGTAGATACAAGAGAAGTACATAAATGGTACCAAAAGACAGGACACACTTAAGGCAATTAATTGATTGTACATTTGCACCAAGACACCATCAGTTCCAGGTTCTGTTAGACAAAATTAAGCAATGAAATAGCAAATCCATTTTTTTCTGAAAGAAAAAAATATGAAGAATAGGAAGAATCTTGTATCCTGTAAAAACATATTGATGGTGATGATTCTAAAGTATTTAAATGAACAGCAGAAAAATCTGAAGAATTATAACACCACTATTTGAAGTCAAGGAAGAAGAAAGAAGCTCATCAAAGAAGCTGAAAATCCTTTGACATGGGAAGATGCTACTTCTGCTGAGTTTTCAGAAGATGTGATTAGAGCATGCCAGTGGCCAAGAATGCAGACAATAATACTCCCTAGCAGGTGCCAGAAAGTTCAGCCTCCTAAGGGCAGAGAAGTCTGGACTCTGTGAGGAGCTGCAAGGACTAAAATTTGCTGTATAAACAGCAGCAGGCACAAATGACTGATTTGCTTTCCTGTCTTCAGGAATAAACTACACCTAAAATTTTCTGTGTTGAAATATTTTTAATTGATGCGAACAGCAGAAGTATTGCTTGCTGGTCAAATATCAATGTATTTTCATATGAAAGTAGCATGATTTTAGTATATTAATTATACTTATTTCTTTGCAATGAACAGTTTAGCCAAGATGCAATGATTTATTAATCAATTACCTCATGTCAATTACTAATAAGCCACTAATATTTAATTTAGAGTTTAGATAAAACTGCCAGAAGAGAGGCTTAGAAAATGTGTGTGTTGTGGGAGAGGGGCAGCATTCCTAAAACACAGCCTGTGCTTGCTAAAAGCCATCCAGAAGCCCAGATGATGATATTCACCTCTTCAGAGCAACAAAGACAATGGATGTCAGGTATCAGCAGAGGACAAGGAGAATGGAACAAAACCCAGCAAACTGGACAGAAGAGAGGAACAGTTCCTGAGTTGTTCATTCTTCCACATCTTCTACATCCAGATCTGGATGGAGCCTGAAACAACTCTGCAGAAAACACATACTTTGCAAACAGATCTGGTACCTCTGTTCTACATAAGAACTAAGAGGTATTTTAATTCCATTACAAATAAAACAATTAGATCTTTGTTAAATGACTAAACTTGACTGCCAGTGGAATTAGAATGACATGAAAAAACCCAACATACTGGGTGAGGTGCTTACGCTGGTTCCAGACACTCTACCCAGAATGGGTGAGTAAGAGTTGCATGAATTTAGAAGAAACATTATTACTAATTAGACTGCTTCAGATAATTGTAGCAGAATGTGGCTCTGCTTTAGCAACATCAAAGTACAAGATTTCTTCCTTCTAAAGGTGAACTTTAAAATGTTTTGAGAGGCAGTAAAGATTTTCACGTAAGGTGTTAACGCTTAACTCATACCTACTTCTATAAGGAAAAATTAACATTGTTGACTATTACGGGAGAAAGAACTTGAAATTTACTAAAACTGTCACTTTCTTGTGTTTTAGGTTCATCAGAAACTGTCAGTTTCGTGTGTTTGATGTCTACCAGAAATTCACTGAAAGCGGCAGTTTTCTGTTTGATAATTGCCAGATGTACTGAGAGCTACACCGACCCGCGCACCCTCACAGCTGACTGCTCCTCTCCCAGCTGCCAATGTACACTCCAAATGTTATAGCCAGACACTGGAGAAAGGCACACAAAAAACTACAATATGATCTAGGATAATTTATTGACCAAACGGTGAGGGACACTCATCATTAAGCCTGAAAGACAAGTCTGTAAAATGGTTTTGTCATGTAGGCAGAGGGCGAATGCCGCTCCGGAGGTGTTTGCCGCGGCGAGCATCCGCTCCCTCACGGCTCCGTCCCGGCCGCCCGCATCCCCCGTGCCCGCAGGCCGGGCCCGCCGCGTCCCGGAGCGCCCATCCCGCCCCGAGCCGTGCCCTCAGCTGGAGGGCGGGACGCTCCTGCGGCCAGCGGGACGCGGTGCCCCGTGCAGCGCCTTCTGTCCCGTCCTCATCCCCGCCCGGCAGAGGAGCCCAGCTAGCGGTGCCCCGCAGCTGGGCGAGATGCGCTTCGCTTCGCCTCGCCTCGCCCTGCCCGGGCGCGCATACGAGGCGCATCACTGGAAAAGCCGCACCCACCTTTCCTTCCCCACCAGCGGGGAGCGCGGGGCCGAGCCCGCCGTGCCCCAGGGCCCGCCGCAGCCTCCGCGGGCCCGCGGCGCGGCCCCGTCCGGCGCTCACTCACCTCGGCCGCGGCGCGGCCCGGCCAGAGCAGGGCGAGCAGCAGCACCGGCGCCAGGCGGCCGGGGCAGCCCCCGCCGGCCATCCCCCCCTGGGCGCTGCCTGCGCGGCGTCCCGGGGCGCTTCCACTCTGCCCCCTCCCGCCCTCCCGCGGGTTTTGGCCTGAGGCTTCCTCCGCACCCGCCTCGGCGCTCCCGGTGGCGGCCCCGCCCCGGCCACCCCTCTCCTCCACCCCCTCATCCCCCCCGCGGGTCCTGCCTCGGGCAGCGCCGGCAGCCGCCGCCCGTCCGTCCGTCCGTCCTCAGCGGGCATGCAGCGAGCGGGGTGTCGGGGCTTTCCCGCCTGAGAGCTGAGGTGAGCGCCGCGGAGGGCAGCCCCGGGCGGGGCACCTGCCGCTCCTCGGGACGGGGCTGCGCAGCGCGCTGCGGGGCGGGCGGTGTCCCGGGACAGCGGGAGGTATCCCGGGACAGCGGGCGGTATCCCGGGACAGCGGGCGGTATCCCGGGACGGCGGGCGGTGTCCCGGGACAGCGGGAGGTATCCCGGGACGGAGGGCGGTGTCCCGGGACGGCGGGCGGTATCCCGGGACGGCGGGCGGTATCCCGGGACGGAGGGCGGTGTCCCGGGACGGCGGGCGGTATCCCGGGACGGCGGGCGGTGTCCCGGGTTGCCGGCTGGCTCCGACCCCCGCCCGCCCCGCGGGGCTCGCCGCGGGAGCGGGGCCGGCGCCAGCCCCGGACACCGCCCGGACGAGGCGCGGGCTGCGCTCGCACGGAGCGGGGTCGGCTCTGGGTCCCGGCGGGGAGGAGGGCTCGGTGACACCGGGCGGGAGCGAGGCGGTACCGGGACAAGCTGCGGCAGCGGCCGCCGGAGCCCCCAGCGCCATCCCGCCGCTGCCGAGGCGCTCCCGAGCACCGACGGGAGTTCTGCAGCGACGCTTTCGCTCCCTCGAGTGTTTGCTTTATGAGACAGAGGAAACTCCCAGAGGGGACAAAATGCTGCCCCGCCGCATAAATGGAAAGCAGAGAGAAATGTTTCTCCCCAGGGTTTCCACGTAATATGATAAAAAGCTTTTGAGAACGGAATTGTGATTTGTAAAGTGTCGGCAATGTGTAAAGTTTATCACATTTATGTTATTGACAGAAGTGCTGCATGCTCAAGGTAGCCTTTCACCAAACAGAGTGCTGTTTTGAGAAGATGCAAATTTAGAAAGCATGTTTGCACTGCCAGCCTTAGGTTGTCTGTAGTGTTCATGGATGATATATAGGAAATCCCCTGTTACAGGTTTTATTTGCACTAGAAGTGATACAGCAAAAGCAACTATGTAATAGATGTATATAAATTTAGGAATATTCATGAAATACAGAGCTAAAGGCTTCAGTGAGCAGAAAGCTAGCTACAGAGTTTTGTAAAACAGCTTCTCTGTGGGCACAAGAGTAGAGCTGGATCTCCACTCAATAGACCATACCCAACCTCTTATGAAATCTGCTGTGAAAGCTGGTTAGCAGAAGCCACTTTTCCAAAAAGTTTTGTAGTACCAGTAAGAATATGCCTCAGGAAAAGGTGAGCATTATCTACAGTACCAAAGATCTTGTATATAGCAACATGTTAAAACAACTTGACTCAAATATATTTAACTTGACTTAAATATCTGTTAAAACAACAGACTCAAACATCTGTGAGAGCAAGCTGGTATAGACATCTAGGTATGGAAAGAAAAGGGAAGAATTCCCCTGGCTTCAGGCCAGATTGATGGTGACCATGTAGAAGAAATAGTATCCACTACTGGAATTTAACATGAGAAGTACTCATGTTAGAGAGAAGGTAGTGGATGCTTATTTATACAAAAGTGAAAACAAAAAGTGCATAACCTGTCTATGAGACAAGGAGGTCAGACCAAGGGAGGCTACAGTGGAAGAGAGTGATCAGTCCTCTGAAATGATGACAATTCCAATGCAAAATGCCCCAGCATGGCTCTTACTGTAAAGAAGATAGTACTCAAAAGGAGAACTGTTGAATACTAGGCCAATGAGTTATGGGAAGAAACAGAAGAAAGCAGGCAGATCACTTCTAGGGGCAATGAAGAAACTCATGCAGAATACTGAGTGAATGAAACACTGCTATAGTAAAGAGATACTGAGTCAGTTTTTAAATGATGAAAATCCTGTGTGGAAATTAAAAAAAAAAAAAAAAAGGAAGAAAAAAAAAGAATTCAGCAAGCTCAAAGCAAAAATGTGAAAGTGCCAACAAGGGAGATGTACCAAAAAGGCAAAATATTTAAAAAGAATCCCTTCACTTGCAGAACCACCTCCTTTAGTGACCTTGAGCAGCTGGCTGCTAAGTGGCTCAGCTGAATGGGAGTTTTGTGTGTTTATAGTTAAGAATCAGCAAGTAATGTTGCACTCTGAGATTGTCACATAGAAGCATACATGCCTTTATGTGAGTTTCTAGGGCAGATCTGTGACTCCAAAGGAGCACTGAGCTGCTCCAAAGGCAAGATCAGCCACTGATGTTCTCTCCCCTGCTCACTGTTGCCATCATTGGCAGCGTCCACCCACACCAAGCCCGTGGAACCTTGTTGCACACAGTGTTGCTGATACTGCTGTAATCCATGATATTATCTGAGAGCTACAAACTCAGACAATCTTGTCTGTCTAAACAGCTGTCCAGGCAGGCTTAGCATCAGTTCTGCCAAAATGTATACCTGCAGCTGCCTGTAGAGCTACTTCACAAAAATGCAACAAAAGCACAAGTACATGAACACTGGAGATCAACCTTAATTCTAGAAAGCAATTGAAAGCTGCATCTAATTAAAGTTTGTCTTTTTCTACACTAACTGATACTTAATTATTTTAACTTTGGTTTTGTTTCCTTGGTTCTCTATGGTAAAGAAAGAATAACACTGTTTTCAGGAATATTTCTGTGGGAAACATTAAAATTGCATGAATTTAGTATAAAGTGCAAAGTTTTATAGAACACTAAATGAAAAAGTGGGACTTATTGGAAAGGATGGAGAGAGTATCAAATATGTCCGTCATGAATGAGGCAAAAGTCCTACGGAAAACAGCATGTATGTTCACAGACTTCAAATGAATGTCTGAATTATATGCATGAAAGAACCATATTAAAACTGAGCACACAACCCCATTTTTTATTTCACAACTTCTGAATCCTTGACTTTGCAACTTTTGTGGTATTGTTGCTTCCTTTGGCTGTAATGAAAATACAGTTAGGACTGTTCTAATTTTTTTTACCTCAATAATTGTAGCTGTGTGTCTGCCTCAAACTATGGCTCATGTCCTCTGTTCTTTAGCAGAGTTACTGAGAGTGAAATGGTCTTTCTTCTTGATTCTTGTCTAGAAAGTAAAGATCTAGATTATGTTATAGTGCCAGCTTTTCCCTTTCTGTTTTCTGAGGCTGAGGTGAGGTTTGGTGATCTCATGTGAAACCTATTCCTTTGGTGGCAGTGAGTGTGCTGTCCTGGGGATATTTTATTGAGGTAACTGTTGTGATTGCTTCAAAAACATAAAAAATGAGATCAATTTGACACATCAATCTAAATAAAACCTTGTATTCTTTCTGTTATTGTATTATCTACTGAACAATTCAACTTGTTCAGAAAATAATGGGGTTTAGATAGCCATGACAAAATAACAAGCAGAGGGTTGCAAGTCTTCCACTCATGCATTAAGTATTATTTCAAACTGTGTCAATGGGTTGGATCAAAATGGATTTTAATTTGAAAATAAAAGTTTCGCTGCTAATACAAAGCAAATGTACCAAATATAATTTTCTTTTAAATTTTCTTCTTAATTTTCAGAAGCTGTTTGGTTAATTAAATAATGAGATGGCTAGTGGGCAACAGGAACACATTTCTGCAAAGTCTCAACGCTTTATTACTTGGATTTTCCATTTGAGGCAATCAGTCCTTGCAATATTTTACTGCCTCACAATTTTGCTTATATTATTTATATTACTAATGTGAAAAATCAGTGAGGTACGAGTGCTGTTGGAATATTATTTTTTTATTAGGGATGTTGTTATTTTTTTCTTTTCTTACAGATGGGGAACTGAGGCACAGCAAGACTGTAAGAATTTGACAGATGAATGGAGTACTGTACAATACATGTAAAGAGTGATCTTGCAGCATGGGCTGGCTGCCTTTAGGCTATTTATTCATCAGTCAGTGCACAGCAGCTTCCAAAGTCTCCTCTTAGTACTGTGGGATTTGGATATACTGTGCATACACACAGGAATCAATATTATTTATAGATTAGTTCTGGCTAGAAAGATGCCACACTATCCAAATAACTGAAAGCAAACCAGTAATGTTTCAGGAATTGTACCCTCACATGTTTAACAAACACATGGCTGCTGCCTGAACAGCTATCAGAGAGCTGCAAGTTTGCTGCACTTCACATCCTTACTCCCTGCTCAGGAGGCTTCTCCAAAGGAAGCAAATCCCTGTCAACACAACCTCTAGTCAGTGTTCTGTTTGCTCAAAATTATTCCCCACATTTGGAATACTAGAGTGCTAAAAAGCAGAATCCTGTGATAATCTGTGCTAACCTGGGAGAAGCCCAGCCCTTAAACCCTCAGTTTGAAATAACCAGTGTGACTCATTTGCCAGATATGCCTTATTACAAAGGATTGCAGCTTCTTTTTTATTTGGGGCTATGAAAGTTTGCACATGACCTGGCCATGTCTCTGGATTTGTGAAGCTTGAGTTTCCAATAAGGTTGAAGCAGCAAATAAAACTGCTGTTGAACCTAAGTCATAGGTCAGGGATGCGCTGTGTATGCAAATTATGTATTACATATGCAATTTATGTATGCAAAATTTGACTGTGTGGGACTGTGGAGGCCACTGGTCAGACCTGGCAAAAACTGCAGAAAAAATGTCCTAAAAATAAAGCTAAAAAAACTCTAGGTGATGTGTCCAATGATTGTCATCTGTCCATGCAGATGGGTAGAACTCTTAGATGAAGTGTATATGTTTTATTCTGCATTCAGAGTGGTCTTCCTCTGCTCAGATGCTGGCACAGTCTGGTCCAGACCCATTTGCAAAAGATGCTGATGCTCAGTCTGGTCTTAAAACTATAACAAACACTTTCTTGAGTTTTTTTTAAAGTTCATTAGGTTTTTTACTATACATGGGTATTGCATCTTTTGTCTTAATGCCTTTAACTAAAATGGTGGCTATGAAAACTTTTTAAGAAATAATGATGCAAGATGCTCTGTTCATTATTTTAAACACAGAATGAGGACTATCTTTACTAGGCTGAAATCTTTTACTCCTTTTTATGTGAATCTGCAGTTTCATTATAGTCCCCTTGAAATAATTGGATTGCTGATAAAATAAAATGTGGCCTGAATAGGAAGAATATAATGTAGTGCCAACACAAAGCTATGCAGTGTAACACACAAATGGTTAAGACTTATTTTGGTTTTCCTGTAATTATTCATGTGTACATTGGATGTATATTTTAATAGAAACAGGTACAGAGGGGAAAATAACACCAGTATGGAACAGTGTTTATAGACCAGCCATAAACAGAAGGAAAGAGAAGATCTGCCATTTAAAGAAAAAAAAAAGTGCTGCATATACAAATCCTCAATCAGCAGGAATGGCATTAACAAAGGATTCATTTGAACGGATTAAGTGGCTTATCACAGCTGCCTGGTGAGTTTTACAGATCACTACATTTTTTAACCAGATTCACTGAGATATATTCTTAGCTATTAATTTAACAGGAATAAGAAATGCCTAGATATTTGCAAAGTTGGAGTAATTTTGAAAAAGGCTTCACTGTATCCTGTAGAATAGTACACAGCAGTCTGTATGCTATGGCTGTACCAAATTTATCTTTTCATAAAACTAGTAGACACCTTAGTTCTTAGTAAAAATAATATTACCATTAATAATATTTTAAAGAATGCTTGTTTTCTGTATTGCTGCAGAAATTTTGGGCTACATTTTTATTCTAGTATATTTTTTTTTTTTGTAAACTTTACAAGCCATCACTAGCAATGGTTGGCATGGATCTGGGCTTCCCCAGCAGCTGCTCTGGAATCATGTGGCTGTTCTGAATGTGGCTCTCCTCTACTTTCTCTTGCCCTCTTTCTCTGAGCCAAAGAAAACAGCACCAGCTCACTGATTTTAGGGTAGATGCAGATCATTCCCATCTCTACTCAGTCTTCACCTCATGGTGTCCACGGAGAAATCTATCTGGAATGGTTCCCCTCTAGCCCTTTGCAATTTTGGGATTGGAAAAAGTTTATAAGGGAGAATTATCATGACTTTTACATAGTCTTGTTCATGCCTATCTGTTTGTCCTCAGTCTCACAATTCAAAAGAAAAATATTTAGAGCATGGGGGGCCATTTTTGATAGTGTGCACCCCCAATAAAAACACTGTGTAGTCACCCCAAACAGGATTTAATCATCTGTACACTTGATCACTTCTCACTTCCCAAAAGCTAAATTTTTGTGAAGGTTTGATGTTGTGAGTGTAGTTCTAATTAAGTTTTCTTCTTTTAAATCAGGTGGCTGATGACTGTTTTTTCAACTCAAGGAATTGATGGGGTAAGTGACATTTACTTTAGGCAGATGAGGGAGAGAATGGTAGAGTTTAAACAAGTAGCACCACATGCACCAAAATGATCAATAGTTCTGTGGGAAAACTGTAATGTTCCTTTCTGTATTTCTGCAGTTCTGACTTTCCTTTCTGTTACTCATCTTATCTACTTGCAATTTTATGCTCTGGATTTTCCTAGATTCTAATTCTTGCTTCTTGAGGTGTTTTTGGAAAGCTGGATGTAGAAAACCCTCCCTTGTTCACTGAGTCTGTCTCCTTCCTCATAGTCTCCTTAATGGTTCTGCAATATGGCACATGTCAATTCTAGCTTTCCATTCTGCTCTGTATGTTACCCTAGATCTTAAACTGGCTTCTATGGACAGTCCCATCTCTCCGGAGCCAAATTTTCTCATATAATATAGTTTCAATATCTATTTTATTATCCTCTCTGTACTGCCCTTCATACTACCCTTATGTTTGCAATACCCTTGCCTTCTTCCAAGTCCATCCTCTTTGTATTCTTTCAAATATTTAGAACCTTTTTTTTTTATAGATTTTTTTGTCCCCAGACTCATCCCTTTTTATTTGAGCTGTTGAAATTTGAAATATTTTTTAAAAATAACTGTTCAATCAGAGGAAAGGATAATAGTTCTATTACTGGAAATTTGTATTCTATTTACATTTCAGGAGAGGCAAGATTCTAACAATTATGTGAGAGACTACTGTAGAGTAGATTAGTAATTTCATGGGAAATGCAGTGTGTGAAAGACACACCGTGTCTGTGAGAGAGATCATCATACCCTCCTGTTACGAGGTTTGGGAATTCCAAATATTCTAAAAATGGTATAGATAGAAAGAACAGAATTTTTCCTCCCTATCTAATATTTGTCAGAGTTTTCTCCTTGAAACATTTAGTATGAGCCTATAGTCTTCTGTTGGGTATTAAAACCAGAAACAAAACAATCTTGACCTTGATAATAATGAAAACCCACACTGAGGAAATATTTGTTTTATCACCATTTACTTGTTTATCTACATTATTCTTAAATCTTTTACCTCCTTGTTAAAATTCTTTTAAGAATATCTTTGATAGTTTACACAGTTTTACTGAAAAATATGTTATTTAGTGGACACTCCAACTTAGTTTATAAGTGCATATGATGTGTATTTATTACTACATTTGAAGAAACAGAAAAGAACAGTGAAATCATGTACACTTACAACACAGAAGATCTACTAAATTTACATTTTGTTGTGTTTTAATTTCCCCTTGAATATAATTTTTTTCTCATTGCAATTTGATGAAAAAAAGCAGTCACTTCTTTGCTATTAAAAGGACAATAACAGAAATTTTAAAGAAAAGAAATAAGTAAATTAATAGTAGGCAATGCATAATTACACCATGCAGAGACTTAGTTTCATTTAATAGACAAGAATTAAATTCAAGGTTTTATCTCTGAGTGAACTTCTTGCTCCTTCACCTTGTTTTGCCTTTTATCATTCATTGTAGTTGAACAATCTCCTAAAATAATGTGATGGATTACAAATTTTACATTATTGCAAATTAAATTCTGGTTCTGTTAAAATTTATTTCAGGTGCAGCTGGTTTCCTAAGTTATATTTGGCTGTAATATTTAGTGTTATGTAACATAACTTGTAGTTAAGGTCTTTCACCTTCTACAGCAACAAGTAATAAGCTTTTACTTATTGCTCCTACCTTGCCAGCATATTTATGTTGATGAGAGATCTTTTGACTTGAAAATCATCTAATTAGCTAATATGTCCAGCTGACAATATTTGATGATGTAATTGTTGTCTGTTGTGCATTGATAAATGCATAACCTTTCAATTTTTAGGGAGGATATGCATATATTGATCATTGTGGGGGACAGGATTGTTCAGTTTGTCGGTGCTTTCCAGAAAAAGGATCAAGGGTAAGTTGTGATTAGAAACTAATGATAACTACTGTTGTAAGTACTGTTCATTTTGTGCACATTGCTGTTCCTGAAAATCAACATGGTTGATTAATCAATAAATCAATATTTAGACATAAGCACATGTGACAAACTAGCATAATTCTGTCACTGGTATCAAGTACAGCTGTCACTGAAGAACTCTAAGATTGTAAAGAATTTTGTTTCTAATTGGGATTCTACTAATCATGGTGCCTTTCTTCTGTTAAGGATTCTTTTAAATCAGTCTAGGAATTAGACAGATGTAATTCCTTATACATGTAAAGTATAGAAATTTATACTTGTCTTCTACTAAGGAGCTGGTTAAAAGAGAATGTCCATGCCATTCTCTAGTTTTATGACAACTTAGTTATTTCTTATTTGGGTTGGATGACTCAAAATGTTTGCAGACTTTTTATGTTACTCACTTAAGATACTAACTTTAAAAAAACACTGAATTCTCTGTCTTATGAATAATTATAAAACAATTCAGGCATTTTCACATTACATGCTAAAATTAGTAACTGTGCATGTTGCTAATTGCTAATTGAAATATTTCCAGTGATGACTAGTGTATCTTGACTGTTCTTTCTCATAATACATCTCTATATAGAGATAGGCAATAATTTGAACATTGTGTGAGGGAAAAAACTTATATATATACAGAAGCTTTATATACATCATATACATATACATATACATATACATATACATATACATATACATATACATATACATATACATATACATATACATATACATATACATACATATACATATACATGTCCTGATTGGTGAAAAATTGTCAGTGATGAAATTTGTTTTCTACCAAAGTACTAATGTTTAAGTTTGGGTTAGGAAAGTTGAATATGGTGGATCAATTTTGGAAGAGCCACATGCCCCATTTTGTTGTGTACAACCTGAGTTGCCAGAACAGCAAGACACACCTTTCTCTTCCTGTGCTTCTGCAGTTAGCTGCACTCTTTGCTGTGTCATGATCACTGCCCTGGTGTCCTTGGATCCTATCCTAATCCTCCAGGATTATGTCTATGTGAAAGTCCCCCATGCTGTAGGATTTTCATAATAGAAGCCTAGAATGTGTATATCTCTGTGACACTGTGCTAACAAAAGGGCATCCCAGGAAAAGTATTTTGACTGGTACCTCTGCAGTGTCTCTCAGTACTACTGAACAGACTGTTTTGGGTACCAAAAACGTGATCTGAAGTGCCATTTAAAAACAACTAACTTCCAAACTAGGGGGAATTTCCCTGATTTGGGTTCTCACTCAGTTGCCTGGCAGTTCTGAATTACATGCCCATAATCAGTCAATAATAAATAACTTCTGCTGTTGTTGTAGCTCTTTCCTAGGCTGTCCTTATCACACAAAAACTGTACTATGATTCATGCATTTGCAGTTAATTTTCTAAATAATTCCAAGGAACTGGACCTAAGTGCCAAATAGAAGTGTAATAAACATTTCAAAATTAATTGAGCGTTGTTATGCAATGGTAAGTCTGAGAATTGTACCATTTCCTGAAAAAGCTCTGAAATAAGGATGTACATGTACCCTGATGGATAATGGATAAAGTATTTCCAATGTAATATTCATTTATATTTCATGCAGTCATTTATATTAATCAATATACTAGAAACAGAAGTACTCTTGAGACATCACAGTGTCTCACAGATTACTGACCATATTTTCTATACTAATGTATGATGATGAATAATTTTCTATAGGATTATTAAATATTTTCTTTCATACTACAATTCTTCTGGTTTCTAAACTTTGCTGTGTTCTGCTTTTACACTCTGACACACTAACTTTGCTCTCTGACCTTTTGTGGAGACTACCCATTACAAAATAAAAGATTGGTTTATCTTATTGTTAGCTTTCTAGAATGCAAAACATCTGCTTTATCTACTTTTCTGTCTGAATCCTGCTCTGGGGCTGGTTCCTCAGAGTTTTCCATTTTCCTCAATCCTGTCTTGCAATTGTAAAAAATAAATGGTTATTAAAAGCCTCTGGCATTGTACAGTGCACAAGCCTAAATACTCAGAACTTTTGGTATTATGACTTTGCCTTCTATTTGCCCATTTGAAAATATTTTAAATTTCAACATCAAAAGTCTTCTTTATTATAAGTGAACAAGATAATGATAATTGAGGTTTAGCTAGAGAAAAGCTGGCCATGGGAACAAGAAAATGAAACTGCCATGGCCATACTTGAATGTATTGATACTGGGCAAGTTGAAAGAAAAGTAGAAGCTATTTCTTCAGCAAATAGCTGAACTTTAATTCAATAATTAAATAAAACCATAATAGCTGTGCATCAGTTGCTCTACTGGGTTTTAGAAGAGCTTGTGTACCTGCCATTTTTAATTCTCTCAACCATATATAACTCTGTGCAATAAATAGATTTGCACTCCTATTCATTAGCAAGAAATCACTGTCTGAAAAAACATTTTAATCACTACTGCTAGTAGTATATCATTACAGTTATTCACATCACAATGAAATTTTGACTTCTGTTCACTTGGGATTGCAGTCTTGTAGTCTCTCATGATGCTATTTATCTTTTGATCTTATGTCACAGCTCAAAAGGACTCTCTCTTCCATAGGACACCATTAAAATATGCTGCTAAATCTCTTTG
The DNA here is from genome assembly GCA_003676055.1 of Chloebia gouldiae. Lineage (NCBI taxonomy): Eukaryota > Metazoa > Chordata > Aves > Passeriformes > Passeridae > Chloebia > Chloebia gouldiae. Next base: position 2,981,349 of record QUSF01000034.1, on the reverse strand, counting down.
CCCATACTGTGTGCTATTATACCTAGACATTTCAGAACTGTAGAACAGCTAAATGAGGCAAAACATCATTAGTGAAATATGGCAGTAAGTGTTCTACCTGACTTCTTAGATTCTTTTTTCTCTCTTCCTTTTTGGTTGGCCATAAAGTCTGTGATTTCAATTTTCATTAAAGACCTTTCCACCACTTCTTCCTCTTTTTCAACATTGGAAAATTGTTTCCTAGAAAACTCTTGCAGTGTTGTTGTATCACTAGTTTCCAAAAATGCTGGCTGCTCTAATAGAATTTAGATAGTTAAAAAAATGTTTGCAGTTAGCACTGACCGATTGTAAACCTGTCCTGTGCTGACCCCGGAGTTTGATGCTATTCAATTCTGTTGGCTTTGTTTTTAGTTAAGTAGATTTGGGAAGCAAGCATCTATTCATGAGCCAACCTGATCTGGCTTCTATGGGGTCATGTGAAATGCCTGGATCAAAGTGAATAATAAATATAACTCAGCAGGACCAATGTTCATTCTTTTGCAGATGAAGCAAGAGGTTTATTTTTATCCTAGTGTAGGGGAGAATGCAGCAAACAGAAATCTAGGAGGAGGGTTTTACACTTTCTGACACTTCAGATGTAAGGAGTAAGCATTCCCAAGAGATGCTGAGTCACTTGGGTGTCACAGGTAAGTTAGGAAGTCAGATGGTATCAGTCACTGCAGGGCAAGAATGCACTGCCTTGGGGTAAGAATGAGCAAAGTTACCTGTGAGTGAGTCAATATTCTGGCCCTGCTTCTCTTGTAACATCTCCCCAACAGATCTTGTGAGTTGCCAAATTTCCTTAGTAGGTTCCATAGGTTGTTGGAGTTCAATTTACTGCACAGTGTAAACATATTTAAAATGCATTAACTCTGAAAATTGTGCAAATTCTGTCTGTTTTGGGAAGTAAGAGGCATTTATTAAAACACATTTTTTGCATGTCAGTATGCAGTGGCAGTCTGTTATTCACATGGAATATCTAATATTTGTATTTGAATTTTCAAGTTGCACACTCAAGAAATAAGTAAAATCCTTCTGCTTGGTCTCAAATTCACTATCAGAGATGTATGTATGCTAGAATCTGAGGAAATCTAGATTTCTCCCATTATTTGACTCCTACTTGTTGATCATTTTTTCCCAGTACATTTGCTGTAAGTTTTAAATCAGAAGATTCCTGAGACCAGTTATGCATTTCACTTACATTCACTGAGAAATTCACTGAGAACCATATTATGTTTTTCTATAAAACAGACCAAAAAAAATGAGACCCCTAAATCCATATACGGAGCAGACCACACTTTTTTTTTTTTTTTTTTTTGGTAATTGAGCAGAGGAATAGGCAGTTCTCTGACTACAGAAGTTAGGATTTCAGCTGGTAGGGAATGGATCCTGCTTACCAGAATGTGGAATAGAAACAGAACCACTCCAGTCTGTAAGGAGAATCACACCAATCACTGCAAGGTCTCTTTGAGGTCATTCATCATACACAGTGCCCAGCTACAGCATCTGTAAATTAGCATTTTCCATATTAGACATTTTTCAAATTTTCAGAAGTTTTGATCCTTCCTTTTGTTATTGAGCATCTTTCTTTTCTTAATACTTTTGGTTCCCCTCTCCTACCATACTGAAAATGTTTTTTTCTCAGTTGCTGCAGATTGCCAAGCTCTTCTACATCAAGCAAGATAAAACTCTACATAACCATTCTTTTTACATATTTAAATCAATCAAAAATTGTCAACAGTGACTTCAGTAAAATGGTACAGAGCAAAACTCAATTTTATTTTATTAGCTAAGCTGATGTTTGATTTGTGGTCTATTTCTATATCTATGTTCTATTTGTTGCTCTCTGTTTTCAGCCATTAACATAAAAAGTTTCACTGCTAAACTGTGATTTGTTGAGTTTGTTTAACACAATAGTGACACCCACTGGCTTATTGGACAGTTTTTCTTTTCATAGTCCCACAGAGTTAAAACACAAACCTAAGTATACATTGTCAACGATGTTTTCAGCACTTCACTCTGATTTGCCATGCTTCTGTTAAATATCACTGTGAATACTAAACTGCATCATCAGGGGTTTTGTTCTTGTAGCATATTATATAATTGAAAAATATAATAAAGTTGCCAAATATAATAAGTTGCCAATTTTTTCCAGTCGTTTAGAGCATGGTTCAGATGTTCTTTACAAGAAAGATAGACTATTTACAAGGGTCTGTAGTGACAGAACAAGGGGTAGTGGCTTCAGGCTGAAAGAAAATTTAGATATATATGAGGAAGAAATTCTTCACTGTGAGGGTGGTTAGACCCTGGGACAGGTTGCCCAGGGAAACTGTGGATGCCTCATCCTTGGAAGTGTTCAAGGCCAGGTTTTGAGTGACCTGGTCTAGTGGAAGCTCATCCTAACCATAACAGAGGGTTTGGAACTACTTGATCTTTAAGATCCCTTCTATCCCAAACCATTCTCTGATTCTATGTAAAGTCAAGCTCTAAGTATTATTATTGCACTTACTTGGCTAAAAATCTATGAAAAAGAAATTATCTAATTTGGTCTATTAAAGACAAGATACTGGATTTAATACCAAATTGTGTGATTTCTCAGATTTATCTCATCTTAATCAGGTTTATATTTAGAAGAGGGTTTGTTCTGAGTTTTTTTCAATCTTGGCTTACAGTGAAAATTAGTTACACAGTGAGGAGTAGAATCTCCCCAGAAAGGACACCCCTCCAAACCCCTCCAAAGCTGTGGCTTTGCTGTGTGATTGACCAGCTCTTCCAAAAGGGGAGAGGACATGGGTGGAGCTTAGAGCCGCACAGATGCCCCCACCTCACTAAGAAAATTACAAAATAATGCCTTTGTGAGCACTCCTCTCTTCCCTGCTTTCCTTTCCTTCTTGTTCTGTCCTGCTCCTGGTGAAATGAGAACGACTGGTTACAAGCCAGAGTCCAGTGCACAGTGGAAAGGGCTGCTGTATTATTTGCTTAAAATCTGTGTGGAGTTGCTGGGCATTTTCACTTTTGTTCTTATGAACAGAAGGTAAGTGCATTTCACAAATCACTTGTACATCTCCATAGCCTGTAACATAGGGTACTGTCCTCACTGAAGGTGATAACTGGGCTTCTTTTGACTTTTTTGATAATGAGAAACAAGACAATTCACTGGAGTAGCATGACTTTTTTTTTATTTCCAATTAAGACTCCTTTAAAACATTTTGCTTGAGACAGTTAGTGCTCAAGACACTCTCAAAATCAGATGCTCTTAAGTCTCCTGCATTAAAAAAAAAATTCCAGTTAATCTTGGCCATCGCCTTTCCAATAAGCATTAGATGTTTTGTTACATGATTCTGAAGTACTTGCAGTCTTAGTCTTAGGAAGCATAGTTAATTAAAAAACAATATAGCCTTGTTTTGCTTAAAGTCAATTTCTTACTGAAGGTCAAGCCCAGGATATGCTAAAATAACAGACCATGGTCTTGGCATGGTAGCTCCTGACCTAGACAATTAACAAGGCACTGAAAACCTAGAGGAATTTATTGGCATCAGATGGCAGAGTGGGCATAATATTCTGTTCATTTTATCTGAGCTAATTTGTCATTTCCACATGAGCATGACTACCTTCATCCTCTTTATTTTTACAGCTGTCCTGAGACTGTAATGCTGTGGTAGTCACATTGGATGGGCACAAATAATAGATGTGATAATAGATGTTATGGCATGGTATCAGTTTGGTCTTAACAAAGCTCCAGTCATTATCAGTCTTTGAGCTGAAAGAAAGAGACAGAATCCATCAGCTTCATATGGCATGCTAAAGTTGTATCAGCTGCCAAACCCATTGTGAATTCTGAATTCAGTGACTCTATTCTATGACTTCACTGCCTTCTACTGAAGACCATGAAGTCAATTAAATTCATAGGGCAGCAGCAAATGAAGACATTTTATCAACCTAGAGGACTAATTTCCTGGAAGTATTTATTTTTTAATTATAATAACTACCATAGAATTCCTACAGCGTCTCAGTTTTTTTTCTGAGTGCAATAAAAATCATATTTCTTAACTGAAACTTATCCAAAAAATAGAACATGTTTTGAAAATTTTCTCTTTCAACTCTTCAATGCAGCACAAATACACTATTTTTTAAAAATACTGAAGTTGGTGCAGAGACCTGTTGTCAACAAAGTGCATTAAAAGACAAAAGCATTAAAAAAATAATGCAAAACATCTTATGCTTTTCTTTTCCTGTTGATGAAAGATGCTTTTTGCAACGTAATAGCTAGTTTACCGAACTAAAAAGCCATACCACTTCCAATGAAGTTAATGGTTCAAACAGTTGTATTTTATTATATTATTAGTCTGATTCATTTCACTTGTACTCAAAATGATGTTTTAATTAAAATGGTTGCCCAAATATTTTTTTCAATCAAGTATTTAAATGGCATAATAAGTACCTTAGAAGTTCTTCAGTTAATAAATTCATTCTAACATAGAATGAGCAAGACTCTGTGAGTAGACAGGCTGCAACTGCTCATGCAGGCAAACACTCAACACCCAGAATCATCAGCTTTTAATACCAGTAGAACTTAATTTGCATAATATTTTACAGTGCTGAAATTCTGGTATCACAAAAATTGTAACTGTTAGAGAAGACAACATGTGAGTCTGCCCTGGAATTTTTGCCAGTGACTTCTCTGGAAGCAGGATTGAGGCTGAAGTGAGAGGAGGGAGTAAAGATAATTGGAACATGACTCACATGAGAATTCTTTTTTTCAGGTGGGCCTTATTTCTAAGTGTAGGACTTCTTTCCCAGGCTCTGGATTAAGTTCCTGTTCATAGCTTAAGGGACAGTGCACATCCAGTCCTACTTGCACTGGGCAGGAACATAGAGTACATTCCTATCCAAACACATAGTAAATTACCTTCTCTGTTGGTTTGTTTATTTGATTGAATGATGCATACCATATATTTTTTCACTTATTTTCACTGTCAAATCACAGTGATTCTAAAAAGACAATTAGAAAATAAATAAAAAGTAAAAGAAGCATAAATACCTGCTTGTAATTCACAAGATTTTGTTCAGATAGATTCAGTCTGCTGAAATGTTTACACTGAGAAGCAAGCATTCAGTTCTTTTGCTTCCTGAAGCTACATATCTTCTTACAATCATCCTTCATTTCTATGTTTTTTCTTCCTTCAATCCATTCATAAAAGTAAAGATAGAGTCTGTTATTTCTGTGAATATTGAAATATCTTTTACTGCCCTCAAGTGGTCCAAAGCCATATGGTTTTCTCAGTAATGTGTGGGGTTCCATTTTGATCTCTTTTAAAATACTGGATTATAATTAATTATAATAATTAATTCTATACTATAATAAATTATGGATTATACATACTGTGTAACTAATAGAATTAATTATATTTATAATAATTTATTATAATTAATGGATGAAGTATGGAAAGAAATAAAAACAGTCTTCATTTTGGAAACAGAACAAGTTATAGGTAAACAAGCATAATGAAATAAAATTTAAAAGATATGTAAAAGAAATAAAGATCTGCAAATACATAGATATTTGTAGCGTGGAAGTGTAAACAGCTCAGATGTGAAGCCTGATTAGAAAGCTTGCTTCATTCAGCACTTTGAATCTATGATTGCATAGTTGTTGAGCATGACAGAACAAAAACTGCAACCCATCTGAAACAACTCCACACCAGTGTTATAGACTGAAAAGTCCAGTTAGCATGGGAAGTAATTTTGCTTTAGGAGAATGAATATTACCTTGGAAAAGTTAATAGAAATCTATGAAGATTGTATGGTAATGAAGGTACAAATAATTTAGAGCCATTTATAGATAAATTACATTTTTCAATCTCCCAACCCATTTTAACATAATCTATTAAAATTGATGCTTTCTGTAAACATGTTAGCTAATAACTATTTTTTTTTCCTCCAGGAAACATCACAGATTTTATGTAAGGCACTAAGATATGAGAGTGATTATGAAAAATGTGAGCTAGAAAAACTTAATTGGCATATCATGACTTGAAAGAGGGAACTCACTTGATTTGTTCTAATTGTGTACAAAGTCCCTTTGTCTAAAATGAGTTGTCATTTTTTCTGGTGGGAAAACATAATGCTCATTGAAGTCCTAGGCTTGCAAAAGGTGATATTTAAATTGGTGGAGCCAGGAAGATTTACAGGTTATCCCGAGCATCTCAGAGTGGTGGTCTTGGAGATCTGATGAAGGTGAAAAGAAATTATCACCCTCAGCAAGTTGTTAAACTTGAAGGTTGTGTTCCTACAGCACCTAATTCGTGAGACAGTTTTGCAGGCTGTCCAGCAGCTGTTTTGAATCATGAATATTTATACATTGTAAGCTTTGTTTTATCCACAGGGTCATCTCTGAGTTGCTGTGGGGGTTACAGCAGTAGTCAATTCACTTCTTTGGACTCTTTTCAGGGTCAGCCTGGTGAGCTGGGAGCTCAAGGTCCAATTGGGTCCTTGGGATCTACAGGACCAGCTGGTCTGCCAGGGGAGAAAGGACAGAGAGGTGAGAATGGGAAGCCTGGGCCAGCTGGAGAAAAAGGTGATAAGGTAGGAAACACCACACACAGCTCTTTTAGGTGTATACAGTGTATAATGTTAAATGTTCAGAATGAACTGAATGACAAAAAAAGTTTGCCAAACTATACTCTTGCTCACACAAAATTCTCTCAGAAGTTAATTACAGATAATTAATTCTTGAAAAAATATTTCCAGAGTTTTTTTTTTGCTGTGGATTGCAAAATTAAAATTGTCAGAAGACATAAAATATTAACAGACAGACTCTGATTGGCACATACCACATCATCCTCCTTAACCTCAAAAAACGTGTAGAAAAGTAGAGCTGGAGGGAACAGTATGGTGCTTTTAAAAATGCTGCACTAAACAGAATTTTATTACCACTTAGAGAGTATAAATTGAAGTTCAGGTTAATGTCTTTCATATCTGTACAATCCCTGGCCCTTGGTACTTCATATTAGTTTTAATAGTCTAATTTGACTGATCTCAGAGTGAAATCACTAATGTCACTTCCAGCACACCTAAAATGTAAATGCTATAACAAAAATTGTACTGCTGGTTTTATCAAAATAGGAGCAGGATTGTGAAATTATGTACAGAAATATTTTATAAGTTACAGGCAACTTCCCATTCTGTCATTTTATAATCTTTGGAGGATGAATGGCTATTGAGTGCTAGATGTTTGTACCACCAGTTACATGGGTAACTGTTGGCACTAGTCTTCTGATAGGCCTGTAGAAGTTTTTTTCAGATATTTAATTTCTGAAAATTATGGCTTTTGATTCATATTTCAAACAAAACTTTTTTTTGTTTCTTGCTATATAGTACCACATATTATCGTTTTTCATTCTTTTTAAGTAACGACCTCATCAACTTTGTTTTTTTGTATCACCTGTTTTTAGGGCCCAACTGGAGTCCCAGGATTTCCTGGTTTAGATGGCGTTCCTGTACGTATAAAACAAATATTTCTTTATAAAAAATTACAGGTCCCATAAATTTATAGCAAGTCCTCTAACAGAATAATACACTCACTAAATTGTTTTGCTTTATACTTATTGATATAATTTCTCTCAGAAAGTTACAGGTTTTGAAGAAATGTAACAAACTAGGTTAACTTCAACTATTGATAACAATAGTTGTTGTTGTTTCCTATTGATAATAAATACCACAAATTCCCAAAGAGATAAGTACAGAATTTTCATACAGAAGTGGGGCAGTGAAGGCAGAGACTACCCATGGCCATGGAGAATGTGTCAGAGCTAGGCTTAAAAGCAGAGCATTTCTTCTCTCGGGTTCTATAGCACACTGTAGTCTGCTTGCTCCATTCTTAACATGTCTGAACATATCTCAAACAATACATTGGTTTTTGTTCAAACATTCTGATTTCTGCTTGTGGTCCTTTTGAAGGAAGAAACCCAACCACTGAGTGCAGTAATTTTAACCTGAATTGGGACTGAAAAAGCAAAGTGGGTCCTAAATACGTCTTTATAAGCATGTGATAATGTATTTTCATTAATGTCTTCCTCAGTGTGAAAATTGGTGAAATATTATCTTAGATAATGCACTGCTTAGATAGTGCAATTCTAGCACTCTGCTAGAACTGAATTCCTGTGATGCTACCAGTTTCATATGGATCAAACTAAGTTAAAATGTTGAATTTTGAAAGTGAAAACAGAACCAAAAGCTGAGTAGGTGTTATAGCATCTGCTTGTCAGCTGTCCACATTTGACAGTGGGACTGTTGCCAAAATGTCTGGATAATATAGAGGTCACAAGCCCAAAATTTGGCACAGAAAAAAAGGAAGCGTTCCCAAGAAATGTATATTCTTTTTGCAAAAAATGTTAATTTAAAAACAGTGTCCACAAATTTGACTGAAACACTTACAGACAACAAGAAGGTAGAATTGACAGAAGTGTTTCAGGGAAATGACCAGGAGAATACTTTCTTGACAATTTTTCAGACTTCCCCCCAGAAAATAATTTTAGGTCATAATTAGTATTTTGTCCTTACAAAAATCTTTAATTCTGTGAAAAATATTTTTTTTTCTCCAACAGGAAGATAATTCCAAGAAAAATGACATTTTTCATGCCCAGTTCCTAATTTTTAGTAGAACTAATCCTTATCTGGACACTGGTTAGTTATTGCTAGGTTAGAAAAACCACAATCTCTACAATTATTGTATTCCTGAGTCAAGCTGTGTCGTCTTTTTCACTTGTTTTATCCTAACAATTAAAAAATATGAGGCTGCTTGAAATTACTTTTTTTTTTGGTAGTTTTTTTTCACCTTTATAGCTGTAGTGGATCTAGTGCTGGCCAAATCGCCATTGCACCCACTAGATTATTTACTCATTTTCTGCTGTGAGATATGGATTAAGAGGAGGGCAAAATGGGCTCAAAACTTTTAAGGATATAAAGAAAATTTTATTAACAGAATTAAAAGAAAAATAAGAAAACCAGAATAAAACCTTCAAAAGACTTCTACTCCCCACACATCCTCTTTTCTTTCCCACTGACCACGTAAAGAGACAAACCTGAGACTTTCAGCCAGTTTACCACCTCTAAAATAGTCTTTCTTCAGTTCTCTTAGGGATGGAGTCTCTCTCTGCCATGCCATGGAGACTTCTCCACAAGAAACTGTTCTCTCGTGGCTTCAGTGTCACAGCGAATCAGCCGCTGGGAGAGGAAAAATCTGTTTGCAGTGTCAAAGCCCTTCCCATGCCTTGCAGCTTCCCCACAGCTGCTCTCATGGTCCATGTCCCCTTCCTGGGGTGCCTTGGCAGAAATCTCAGCCAAGCCGTGCCCCGCCGCAGGCTGAGCCCGCACAGGCTGGCCCACACGGTTACCTGTTCTAAGGACAGAAGCCAAGAGAGTTTTCCTGGGCTTGCTCGTTTTCAAATGTGTTTTTCCACAGTGGTCAACTCTTTTAAGTGGTTTAACTGGGTGTCAAGCTTCAAAAGTAGCCAGCTGATTCTGCCAGGTCCCCCCAGGGAACTACCCCCACAGCCCATGGACTGCCCCCAGCTGAAAACCAGGCTTTGTTAAACCAGGACAACAGCCACAAGAAAGACTATAGCTAGAGAGCTAGAGTCTGTATTCTCTAAGAAGATGGAACATTACTTTTTCACTCAAGGGAGAACACAGTCTGGTCCTCTTAACCAGTGTTAATATAACCCTGTTATATTTGCTATGTATCCAAAAAACCAAATAAACAAAAGACTTACCTCATTTTTTCTATACCACAAAATAAAAATCTATTCAGAATAGAAGATATTTCTAATGCAAAAGAATATGAAACCAGAACCACCGTGAGAGGCAATCTCATTCACATCTGAGATATATTTGTTTCTGAACGGTTTTGTTAATTTAAAAAGTAATTTCTCATTAATCATGGTGTATTTCTCTTAAATTTTAAACTGTCTTTCAGGGCCTCCCAGGAAGGGAAGGACCCAGAGGCAAGCCTGGTTTGGATGGCTGCAATGGCTCAAGGGGAGACCCAGGATTTCCAGGAGAAAACGGTTATATGGGACCAAGAGGTCCTTATGTACGTGAAACGCACTCCCGCTGCGCTTGGGTATTTCCCCTCCAAGCTAACAGCTCTTAAAATGATCCTAGACTATGGCATCAGCTTCACAGTGCTGCACAGGGAATTCCCAGGAATTCTTACACAGGTTAATAGGAGTGAAACATACTGCCTTAACAGATTAAGACTGAAAGTGAAATAAGCTTCTATATCCTTGAAAATATATGGCTGCCTTGAGAGTTAAGTTCTGTCTTGTTTTCCCAGAATTGCCACTCCAGCTGAGAAGGAGTAGCTTGAAACCACCACACTATTCATTAGTACTGGAAATTTCTTAAAAGCATTACTAGTAGGGACATACATGAGATGACTTAAAAATAAGGTGGAAGGTTCAACAAGGCTAAGTCCTGTTACACTCTAAGATTTGGTACCACTTTTTACACATATGTGCTCTATACACTCCTAGTCTTGCTTGGGCATATATCTGTATATGCAGAGATCGTTCCACAGTTTAAATGTTTGAAATAAGCACTTTAATATTTGTTTACTTTTTCTGGTACAATGGAAGGTACTTTAAAATTATTTAAGTAGCTGTGTTAGCAGTATGACTACTGAAGATAGAAAGATTCTTGTCATTAAGGGAAATAAGTTACTGCAGCTCCAAAGAAATTTTGCTGAACAGTTCTAGTCACCAGTCTTTGACTTTTTGTGGAAACAAGTTTTAGTTCTGAAAAAGAGCTGATTAGTTGGTCTAACAACTTCCCTGAAAATTTTTAAGCAACACGATGAAAACAACTGCACTTTACATGAAAAATCAAATGTGTTTACTGAGTGCTAAATAAATGCTGAATTCAGCCATTAGAAAAATGCAGTGGGTGCAAGAGTGTAATGATACTATCAAAGATAATAACAATTAGAATAAAATATAGGTTCATGCTATGAAAGACACATTATAAACTTACTAATAACCTCATTTGTTATATGTCCCAGAGTAACTTGTTACTTCTGCTGAAACTCTAATTTCACCTGTATTTTCTTAGTTACTATGGCCTTCAAAATAGAGTTTTACTTTTCGTAATTAGACAAGTGAGATAAAGGAAAAACGGAACATGGGACCGCACAAATCCTACCAGTTTCAGGAGCATGCTCTTTGGCAGGCCTGCAAAAGTATTTGCAACCTACAAGAACAGGGAGACACGATAGGCATGTAGCCTTGGATTGCATACTAAAATTCCAGTGCAAATTCATTTAGCTACCCAGAAAAAGAACACATAGTAACCATATTTGCTTGTGTGCAAAAATGCTCTTCCAACCTCTCTATGTAGAGTGCCTATTTTTAAATTGATTTGTTGCATCAGGTACTACCTTGACTGTACATTACAGCCAACATTTTTTATCTAATTCTTATTTATAACATTGTACTGTATAATTTTATTTAACACCGTGTACATATACATCAGCTTTACTTCATTGACCTTGTTGGAAAATAAAGTAATTTCTGTTAGGCCTTACCTAAGTCATGTAGAAGATAACAAACTGAATCTAACAAAAATGTTTTATTATACAAGAGACCACATGTAAAACAACTAAAGATAAAAACAACTTTTGATTTGTTTAATGTGTTCCCTAGCAGCTGTTGTTTACCTGTAATCTGTATCCAATCTACTGTAGCTATATCCAGCTGCAGACAGCTGTAATTCTTCCTTTTATTGTACCATTCCAGGGAGAAATACCTTCCCTGTTTCATTCTGACTGCAGGATTTGGACAGCCAGTTTATGATATCATGAACACTGTACCAGTACAGTTTAAAAGGGGTTGACATTATCCCATTTTATTGAACTCAGTAGTCAGATGGTTAATTTAGTTAAATTATATCCACTGTATTTGGATTTCAAATGGAAAAACTTCAGAAATAATATCTTTATATATCTGTTCTTCAGATATGTACATATCATGTAGTAGATATAAGTAGATTGAGCACTGCAGGTAAATTTTGCAAACTAAATAATCTGTTCATGCTAACTCAGATTGAGCTTTTGAGGGTGCTACAATTAGCAAGGTTTTATAAAGGACCCACAGCAAGTACCATGGGAAGTTAGTTCTTAAAATCCAGGGCTCTTAGCTATCAGATTTATTTTATAAACTGAAACAGGTTTCCTAATAGATGGAAATATTGAACACTATTCATCTAATACAGTCCATACTTTTATTTTTTATTATCTGTATGCAGTATCACTTTAAATTCTTCTGAATCACACAATGAACTTTCATGGAAGGCAGAGTTCTACTACTTAAAGCTTCTGCCTCCCTGAAAGGAAAAGAAGGCATACTGGTGCTAAGGACAAGATTTGTGAAGATCGTAGAATACTGAAGGACCCAAATGCTAAGGAGCACCTTAACAGAGCAGGAGTCCAGAAACTGTGGGAACCTGGTTTGCCCAAGTGCAAGGCAGGTTTTGTTAGATAAAATGATTATTCATGGTCCTAGTGGATTACCATGTGATATAGGGGCACTAGAAAGTCACAGCCTGAGAATTTATCATACATTCTCATGAAAATGTAGGATATCAGTAAGTGGATCATGTTTTAAAAGACTCTTTTTCTTTAAAGGGAATTCCAGGGCAAAAAGGAGAAAAAGGAAATTCAGTGTATATTTTGCATTATGGAAAAGGACTTCCAGTAAGTATCTGTTTGTGAAACAAATCATCTATTTGTAGGAAAACATGTATGGTAAATGTTCCATTACTCCTCACTAGTTACAAAACTTAGTGAAAAAAAATTAAAAACACATATACAACTCAAACTCAATCAGCTAGATTATGATCTTAATATCTGTAAAGTTAGAAAATACCCACAAGAAATCTTGAACTGGTTCTTGGTTCATTTGCTAAATGATTGTCATTACAGGGAGAGAGAGGTGATCCTGGACCCCCTGGCATGCCTGTAAGTACAGTCAGTGGGTTCTATAACTGCTTTTTGTCTTGAAGATCTTCAATTTTTTCTCCTTTGTATGGGTTAAGAAATATTGGGATTTCTCTCTGTCTGCCTTAAATATCAGAATTCCAGAATAAAGTCTGAGAAACATCAAGTCTGTATAGTCTGTTCCATGGCCAGTTCATGTTGGCTGAAAGGGCATACAAACAGACCATCCTCACCTGCCTTAGCTGTGTGTGGAGCAGCTGGTGCCCTGGTATTCACAGAATATTCTCTCTGTGAAATTCAAGATGTGAAATCTTCTTCTAGAGTATCTGATGGGTCTCCCAAGAATAAGTAGCACTCTATCATATTCCAGTCATAAGAAGGTGAAAGAAGAAGAGAGAGTTTAATTTTGTTGCTGAGTCACATTCTTGATGGCTTTGGGTTCCTCTTGTTAAACCCTTTAAAAAAGTATTCACTGATGAATTGTATCAAGTCTCTGCACTGTAGCACAATTGCTGACAAAGTGAACTCTCAGTGCATCAATAACATAGAACTATGCCTTGTCCAGTATTACCTAGAAGCTGGTGCTGGCTGCTTTAGTCACAGGGAGATTTCAGGCATGGTGTAAGCTTTGGGCTGTGCGTGGAATCCAGTGTCCAGTAGGCTGAGTCCAAGGTGTTTTAGAGGGGCTGGGTTTGTGTAAAAAAGGGTAAGTTCTTTCTGTGTTCACAAAAGGACGTTTTTCAATCTTTTCCAGGGACCTAGGGGGTCAAGAGGTACAACAGGCCCATCTGGATACCCAGGCCATCCAGGCTTGCCTGTAAGATCCCCACAGTTATACAGCCTTGCCTTAGGATATGCATTCATTCTTGTCTACTCATTTTAGAACTTGCCTTAATGTGAATCAAAGCCTAAAAGTAATTTTTGAGGCAGATAATAAGATAGATTTTTGCTTTACCTTATGAGTTTGGGAGTTGAGGAATATGTTCTTCCTTCCCATGTCTGCATGAACATGTTTCATCCTGGCAGTCTGTGGTCATGGAGAAATGCTCCTAGTGCTCTCTCCTTAACCCCTTTTCCCAAGACAACCTGTGGGCGAGAGGAAAGGGGGAAACCAGAAGTCAGCCCTACTAAAAGCAGTCACCAAATGAAGTAAATTGCATTTTGGAATAGGTACACCCCAAGACAAAATTCTGCCTCCAGGTCCTATGAGCAAAAGGAAATAATCTTCAAAACCTTTCTCTAAATCAGAATATTGACTTGTCTTTATTCTCTTTTCAAGGGTATTCCAGGTTACCCTGGTTTGCCAGGTGAACAGGTAGGTAATAACTTCTGAAGCTGTTAGTGAAATAATAATTTATACAACTATTTTAAATGTTCCCTGTATTTGTCATCAAGTTTTTTCAAAGAGTTACTTGATTAAACTCTAATGTTAATATTTTCTGATCACACTGAAACTGTGTACATTCTTTATCAATTAGGGAAATCCAGGGATTGGAGTGGATGGACAAAAGGGGGAGCCGGTAAGAAAACAAATAATATTAAATTTATTATTGCTGTAGAGTTGGAAGAATAATAGTCTTACTGAGTTCCCTGGAACACATTCATTTGTGGCTTTGTGTCCTGCTAATCATGTTAGAACAGAAGAAGTTATTGAATCAATTAACTCTGAGCAGAAGGAATTCCTTCAGTGAGCTGCAATCAGGAACCAAGCACATTCTGAAGATTTTGAAAAGCAACAATCAGTGCTACTTAGCATTACCATACATTCTGAACCGACACTGCCTAGGTAATCACAGCAGTATTTGTGATTACTTAGTGTCAGGGGCTGGACCTGAATTTCATCTCTTGCTAAGTGCAGAACAGATGTCAAGGAAAGGGTATAAGAAGCACATAATAATAGTTCTTTTCCAGTCTCCACCTATATTAGCATAATCAGGATATACAGAACCAATGTAGAATATTTGATATTTCTTCTATGAATTGATCCAATGAGTTCTTAGAATTTGTGCAAGTGTCTAACATACACAACTTTCCACAGTAAATCAATAATTTCATTTCACATTCACAAAGTCATGTGCTCAAAGGTTTTGACATAGAACATGAGAGACTCTATGTACACATAAGAGATTTGACAGTCCTGTAACTACTATCTCCACAGCAGTTTTGGAGCAGGAGCCAGGCATTCTCATTTATTTCCTCAGCAGTGACATCTCTTTTAATGACTCAGGAGATTAGATTGACAACCTTACTCATCTGGGCAGATGGTAAAGAGGCTTACAGGTCTCAGTGCAAACCTTTATCTGCAGGTCATTAGTACATTTTCAGTGAGTACAGAAATAGGTAGTGCTATGGTAGAACAGGAAAACAAGCTGTGTGTCACTGAAATACTGCATGGAACATCTCTGCTGTTGCTTTGGCTTCCACAGGGAGACATCGGGCTGCCTGGGCCGCCTGGGTCACCGCTGTTAGTTGGACCTCCTGGAGCTCAGCTGTTCAAAGGACAAAAGGTGTTAATTTGTCATCATATTTAACAGTGCTCAACTTGGCAAGTACAATCCTGTGATATACTTTTTGCAAGGGTGGCATAAGACATGCTTATCTTTCTGTGAGTAGCCACCAGCTGCATGAGAATCCTGTGTTCAGCACCCTTTCTACAAGCTTTCAGGAGAGGACACCTCACGTGTACTTTAGCTCATGCTCTGGAGGGAAGACTGTCTTGATGCAGAAAGGAGATACTGCCCTTGCTTTGGTTTTCTTCAATTTTTGTCATTAGCAAATCATATTTCAGGCATCTTGGCTAATTTGATTACTGTTCTATTGAATTTCTTTGTGGCTCTTCACTAATACTTTACTTAATTAATACAATATAAATTTTGCATATCACTGGCAATTGTACTCCAGTCTGTAGTTCTGAAGTAACCCTAACCCTTCTAGGGTCCTCTCTTTAATATAAAAATTAAGTGTGATTTTGTTGTCAGGTTTTTGGTTTTTTTTTTTTTTTTGCAAGTTTTATCAGAGAATCATGGAATCATTTGGGTTGGAAGAGTCATTAAAGATCAGCTAGTCCCAATTCTTCTGCCATGGGCAGGGACCCTTTCCACTAGAGCAGGTTGCTCAAAGCCTCATCCAAACTGGCCTTGAACATTTCCAAAATGGGGCATCCACAACTTTCCTGAACAACTTGTACTTCTTCAAGATCATACCTACCATAGCTACAGCTGAGTGGCTTGGAACTTTAGAATGTTTGTAGCACATGTTCTTTTTAAACAAAAACTCTGTTACAGAGCCCTATACTGACTGTTACAGAGCTCTCTGCATCCTCAAGTCTGATTTCTTCAAATAGACAAATGAAAAAGTGAAGTTGGCATTGCCAGCTGCTTGCAGCCTCAACTCAGGGAACCAGTAGATTTCACATGTTGGACCCTGGGCTTTGATCATACAAACAGCTGCTATACAGGTTTATGAGGAGAGGGAAAGGACCAAAACAACCTCCATAAATTCCCCACGTTCCTGGGAAGTGGGACATTTGCTGCTCTACAGCACAACACAATCATGGCCATGTAAGCAGCCCCTCAGGCTAAGGCTCTGCTCAAAAGTGTAGATTTATGCTTGTAAGTACTTGCATCAAACCAAGAAGAGCAGCAAATCAAAAAAGGAACTACTGTCATACATGTTTGTAGGAACAAAGCCCTGCCTTGCAGATCCTTGGAAGTGAAAAGATACATATGTCTCTCTCCAGAGCCATTATGCTGTTCTGACAGTGTTAACAGAAATAAATATAAGTACATAAATGTTTTTCTTGCTTTTTTTGTGTTGAGGACACCTAAAGAAATACATCCAGTGCTTAAAAATATACCTTTTAACACTTCTAATTCAGAGTAGGACTTTAAAAAAGTTAAGCAGCACATAGGCATATCCTGCATGTTAATATACACAAAAACTTTCCTTTTATATGTAGGGCCAAAAAGGATTACCTGGGGTAACAGGATACAGAGGGCCACGTGGACCTAAAGTAAGTAATGGGACTTTTTTTTCCCCATGGTGCTGGCAAAGTCCTTGTGTGGTTATTATGTTAAGCTTCTAAAGCACAGCATTTTTTGCTGTGAAATTTAATCACCACCTAAATCAGTGTGAAAGCAAAAATATTTCAAAACCCTTTGGAAAAGCTTTCTGAGTCTGTTTTACACATACCTATTGAGTGTTGCCTAGTAGCAAAAAGTCAGTGTTGTTGCCAGTTGGGCTGTTGACATAATGGATTGGAACTGTGAAGAAAATAAAGTACAGATTAATTTTCCTCAGGAAGAGAACCAGAG
Source organism: Chloebia gouldiae (assembly GCA_003676055.1). Classification (NCBI taxonomy): domain Eukaryota; kingdom Metazoa; phylum Chordata; class Aves; order Passeriformes; family Passeridae; genus Chloebia; species Chloebia gouldiae. The sequence goes on along the minus strand of QUSF01000034.1, from coordinate 2,964,027 downwards.
ATGATCTGAATGTGTTCTTAATGGGGCATGATGTATATTTACCACAGAAGGTTGAGGAAAGACTTTAACTTGACCTTGTGGATATCTCCAAGGGTAGAGAAGGCAGAGTCACCTGTTTGGAGAGAGGGTTGCTTTTTACTGTCTAGTCTACATTTTCTTTTCTTTCTGTCAACATGATCAATTTAAACATTGAGATGCTAGAAGAGGAAAATCCATAGGCAGGAAGCTTCCAGATCTCAGAAAAAAAGGAAATTGAAGACAAAATAATTACTCTAGTTTATGTTAAAAACTTATTTAGCTATGTAGCAGAAGAGAAGAAACGAGAAGCACGAACATCACATTTCTTAGTTGTAAGTCTGGCTCTTTTTCAGAAGTTCATTTTCCATTATAAAAGCCCACTATTACTTGGCACTGGAAAAGAGGACAAAGCTAATATTTTTCTATCAGATTTACATTGAAAAAGATGGGCTTTATATGCATGCTCCAGTACTAGTTGTCTGTGTAGATGATAAACATGCACTTGTTAGTCATAAGCAGGAACAGAGAAATCAACTGAAGCAGCTTAAATGATGCCCAAAACTTTAGAAAAAGTATATACAAATTCAACTGCTGAAATAATATAAGCTTAGAGAAGACACCAGAGCAGGTTTCTCAAATAACTGGAGATACTTAGGCACTGCAGGTGATGCTGTGTGAAGTCAGCCCCAGTGACTGAGCCTCACAAGTGAAACAAGATCCATCAATGTCATGCATACATCATTTAATAAAGATGCACAAAAATTAAAATGTAGGCACACTTCACTGAGCATCTTGGTTAAAAAAACTATTTTGACTGCTCTAGGGCATACCTGGGAGAGGAGAAAAGGGTGAAAAAGGCCTTCCTGGATTCCCTGGATTGCGGGTAAGAAAGTTGCACAATAAATTATGTCACAAATTCACTATAATTAGGCAGTTTAAATTTGCAATTTCAAGAAAAACTTCACGGATTTTTTTAACTAATCTGTCATGCTTCCTGTATAGGAGACTTGCCCTGGGACTTACCCCGTCTCAGACTTAAACATAAGCTCATACAGACTTTTCTTGAAAAGAAAGTAAATATGTATGGTTATCCTCTGAATATTTGGACCAGCACAAAGCTGCTCTGGAAGAGCACAGTACTAACACAGTAATTTGAATGTTTTCTGTACCTGTTGATGGCAGGTACTTTGTGCTGGATTTGCCTAACAGTGCCAAAGTGGAGCAGTATTCCACTTTAACCATACTGTGCTTGATGCAGTATGGTTAAAAGAAAAAAAAAGTGAAAACTTGACTGCCTTGCTTTGGTCTATAGTTCTAATTCTTGTCTATTTCTCACAAAAACTATTTGCAAAAGCTTTCCAAAGTTTTTGGAAGGTATCTTAAGTAATATTTATCTATGTTACATTAACTATGAGCAGTTCTGAATAGGTTTAATTTTAAGTAATTTATTACTGTTTTAGCTTACAGTCTACTTGCTTTTATTAGGGTCATCCTGGTTCTTATGGACCTGCAGGTTTTCCTGGAATGAAGGTATGAAGGCAGAAAATATAAACAGCTCCCTGAACAGCAGGATCAATGATACTTTGTTTTCTGTGGATGTGTGCAGATTTGGAATTTCCACATACTTCACAGCTCAGATTGCATTCCTTCTTTTCTCTTCTGCTATCTGTTGCCACAGAAGCTTTACGAAATCTGTGTCTTTGAATTTCTCCCACTCTGAAATTTGGCTGAAATTTGCTAATGGAATCTGAAGTTGGAAGGAGGAGGAAAAGTCAGTGGGACACACATACAGCATAACAGAAAAGTTATGCAGCATGTTAACTTTTATTTTTTATGGTGACATTGTTTGTGTAATTTTGTGGTGCATGCATGTTTTGGTCATGTTTCAGGCTTGAGAAATTTCACTGATGCTAAGACTACTAAATTTTACTTATGAACTTACAGCATCTTACTGGAATAAAGAATAATAGATGTATATATCTATAGGTCTATATCTTGCCCAGCTCTAGTTAAGGTAGTGATCATGCTGATCATAAATCACATTAATGTATCAATATTTGCCTCTCGAACTATGATCCAGGTGACTGTTTTATCTGCAAAAATACTTTTCACTTTGTTTTGCACTCCTGCCTACCTAAAGAGTTTGAGTACAGGTTGGATGAGTATATTAGAAAATCATAAAAAGAAAAGAGAGCTGATGTGCAGCTGCTTTCCATGCAGTAGTTTAAGAGAATCATTCAGCAAGCAGCAAACCAATTTCAGCTGTATTAAGCAGACAGTCTATCAGAGTCTGCTGCTATGTATTCCAGCTAATTCTGTGCCCCAGCTCCACTGAATCTGCTGAGCACTGTCTGAATAACCTGGCAATACATGCTGTGAATTTTCCAACACAGGAGAGTCTGTGAAACACCACCTCCTGTACAAACAGTGACGTCTCTGTGCACACAATTATAACATGACAGTGCTGTATGACTGGGTTTTGCTCAGTTAATTATGTCTTAACAGATTAATCAATTTGTATTTATGTGATCCTTTCCAGGGTGAAACAGGATTAGCTGGTTTTCCTGGACAACCTGGTTATCCAGGCATACAGGTAAAAAAATTACCACACATTCATACCCCACTCCCCTCTACGCCAGTATTTCCTCCCAAATGCACCCACTTATCAGGACATTTCCCTTTATACAGTCATAATTTCTGTAAAGGTTTACTGTTTTCATGATAGGTATAGTTATTCATCACCATGGTAGTAAATAGCAATGTAAGAAGACATTCTTAGCTGGTGCAGGTAAGAGTGGGAATTCTATTTTACTTACCATAGAAACTGTTAATCCCAACAGTTACCTTTAAGTATACCAAGATAGCTACCTAATCCATGAATTGTAGTACTCTGCAAGGTTTTCACAGTTGAGCTGCATTCCCCAGGGAGGTATGGGAGGTAAAGGAAGCTGCTATTTAGTTAATAGTGTGATCCTGTACATGAGGATGAAAACTGGACCCAGGTGAGGTGGCAAAATTCCATTCAGATGGGCCTGTTTGTTTGCATGATTTACCAAAATCTCTTGGCATGTGTTCAATCTGTTTACTTAAGTAATTGTTCCAAGATGTTTACCAGAATTGCAAGGAAGTGGACTCCTTCACACCTGCTGTGTTTAAACATTTCCTACTTTGGCTCACGTAGATGACACTAACTGCCTTTTGTTTTACAATACCTGCTGCTTTCCATTAGTGATTACAAGTGTAGGTGTCACAGTCCAGGGCTAAGCACTAAAACAAAAAAAAATATTTGAAGTGTGGAAGAGATACTTAAAACAATTTCAGAAGACCTAGATGTCAGTCTAGTGACACTTCAGGACAAGTTTATTGAATTTGCTTCTGCAGGCTGCAGAACCAATGAAATTCTGACTACTGGATCATATTGTAATTCTGAGTAACAGCAAAGACTTGAGTGAATGGAACTATTGTATTTCCTTTGGAATCTACAATGCTAAGGCACACTCAAAAGAAAAAAGCAGTTCTGGATGCTACCCTAGAGGGAGCAAAGCAGCAGTGAGCTTAGCCAGGGGGGTAGGCCTAAGGAGTCCTGGGATAGGGTCCAAATGGTCAGCAGTGTATGAGTAGGAGAAGTGAAATGCTGCAATGCAGAAGGTGGGTGACAGAATCATCAGTAGAGACAGCAAGGTTGAAAAAGGTCTTTAAAGTTATTGTCACAGTACAGAGGACAAAAACATGATTGCAGAAATTGTGATGTTAATGAATTTGGCTTAAATATTCTGGAAAAAAAAGTCAAGGAGTGTTTATTTCCCTCTGAACTTTTTTTTTTGAAAACTGCATATAAGCCACTGAATTTTCTTCAAGAGATCTGCACAAAAATCACCTCGATTATAAACAAAAAACTAAGGTTGGAACACACTCTACATAATCTGTGGTGACACAAAGAAGTGAACTGTGGCTGGTGCAAACTTGTCATAAGTAGTGTAGAGCTAAAGACACAATAGAAAGCACATAAATATAAAGCAACAGCCAGGTTTTCAAAGCATGTTTGCAAATGAGTAACAATAAACTCATAAAGTAAATAAGTGAAAGTACAATAAAAACATCTGGCTTAGTCACAGACTTACTTTCTAATTTAGGATTGTCAGGAGATTGTTAGACCAGCTTTTTCAGTCAAGATTTTAATTATGTGGTCATACCTAAGGGGAAAGAATTGCCCACAGATGTTACTTTTCATCCCCTTTGGCTGTTATCAACTTCACAACACAGTGATATCATTTATATACGAATTAAACTGAAACATTGCATATCAGATTTAAACAGAAAATTCATTGCAGTCCAATACTCCCAAAATCTAGAAACAAATCTTAAGTGTTTTGTTGTTAAAAAGTTCTCACCCTGATGTACATATTGTTTTAGTTTGGGGCCTCATTAACAAACTTGAGACAATTCATGTTACAGTCAGAATAGGGCATTCCTCAGACTCCATTGATTAGCCTACAGCCTGAGTAGCCATCAGTTAGCACTACAAACAGCAAACAAAAGCATGAGTAATTGTTGGTAGGTTATGCTAGGGAAATGGCTGAAGTCCTGCAGTAATGAATCAGAAAGATTAAATTACATTGCTAGTGCCCAGAGCAAAAGAAATCAAATCAAGTACAGACACAATTTAATAAAAAAAGGATAGCTAATGCAGATATGCAGACTCTTGAGTGATTGCACAGGTGCTGTAGTTTTGATTGGGAAACCATTGGAGAAATCTGATTATTCCTGAAAGGGGCAGACCTATCCAGACTGCATCAACTGTTCAGCTGGCCTCACCAGCTGTTGCTTATGATCCACTAAAAATCACATGCCCCAAAGGAACAAGAATATGACTAAAAGTTCTCCTGGAAGTAGCCTGTCCTTGTGTAGATTTTCTGAAACAAACACGTTCATAGAAAATCCAAGATGCATTCAGATTTAAGGTGTAGAGACTCAGAAAAAAAAAAAACCAGTTGCATTGAAAGTACATTTCATCTTTAAAAAATGCTGACTGTTGCTAAAAACAAAGAGTGGACTTCAATGAATTGTTGCCATAGCTTTTGATGCCTAAGCCTGGATGCTGGCAACACAATTTTTTTTTTAATAAACTGTTGGCAAGTTGAGTCTCCTGAAGTTTTTAGGGGAAGAGAAAGCAGTATCAGTCAACAAAATAATCTAAAGAGATCTATGCCATTGTGTAGGAGTGCACCAACAGTGAAAACACAGCCAATAGGCAGCTGCCAGCCAGAGAGGGTCATTAGCCCTAACAGCCTAAAACAGGATTTTCAGAAACCACAAATTGAATTTATTACTTGAGATATTAAGGACAGACATGTTTGAAATTGGCTCATTATTTTTCAGTTTTTCTTGTGTTCTGGTTGTGTCATTTTAAAATCAGCATGAAAATTATATAAGACTTGGGCCAAATACATCTATTATACAAATCTTTATTTATCATCATTAAATTAATTTTAAAGCTCAGAATCCTTTCTAAATTTATCAGAAGAGGAAAAATGCTAGTTTTTCTTTCCTGCCACACAGAAAGCTCTTCTGTGTCATTAGGAAAGACAAATCCATGTTCCTTTTTAAAAGAACTAAAGATGACACAAGGTATGTTTTCATTCTGCAAGATACAGTCAAAGGAAACAGGCCAGAGATCAAGAGGGCAGCAGTCAGTGACAGAACTGTCTAACTACTGTAGAAACACCACTTAAAAAAAAAATAAAGCCAAGAAAGAGGCATAGAGGCCTTGTTTTCACTTGTGTAAGAATGGGTATTCAGTTCTCCTTGTCTGTGTCCTAAAAGGCCCTGGAGTCCAGTCTGGGAATGCAGCCTCACCGTGCAGTTCTCACATTGACATTCTTCTTTTCTTAGTTCCCATTTGCTGAAAAAGGAGAGCTGATTTCTAATCTACAAAGCAAAAGGTCTAATACAATTTGCCACATAAAAAGCTTCCCTAAAGTCCACTTCACTTGCAATTCTAAGTAGCAAAATCCAAGTTAATTTAGAAAACCTCCAAGCAGAAGTGATTTTCCTCACCATTAGCAAGTACTTTCATGTTTCCCTACTGCAGATGTTTTAAACTTGTAAGAGCTTTGAGTATCTTTTACCATTGATAATAGCTGTTAGATAGTGAAACTTTTTCTTTATGCTTATCTGTCATAGAAGTAATTTCCTAATCCTGATATAGAATTTCTGTAATTTTTAATTACAGATTAGTTGTTAAATCAAAATATCTCAATTAAAATGGATACTGATTTACTATAGTTGAGTCATATTTACAAAAAATGAATGAAATCAAATACAGCAGTCACATGTTCTGAAGAGTCAAAAATATATGTGTAATGGATATATTACTGTTCAGCCACTGGTATTCTGAAAGATAATGATTATTTTAAATCTTTTTGCTTGGTTTTAAGTGCTGCAAAGTGTCAAAATCAAGTTTCCTGGGTGGTGTGTGTCACATTCTTACATATCTTCTCACTGTTGAAATATTTAGTAACATTCTAGTACACCATATATTTGTATATAAAAAAAAATATTGTTGGACTCTTACAGGGGGATCCAGGAGAAAAAGGGCCCCCAGGTCCTCCTGGAGCTGTTGGAACTCCACTGCCTCCTATAAAAGGTTATCTCTATTTTTCACTACTCTTTGTGCTGTATAAAGTTCAGGACCTGTTTTGCTAAGGTGTGTGAAAGTGGTCACTAAGGGTGCAGGGGACAGAATCATAAAACACTCCCAGTGTTTGTGGGTTGTATTTGTGGGTTTGGGCACATTTTTGTGTTTGTCTCGCTGATCTTCCTGGAACTATGTTAAACATACAAGTGTCACATTAAATGTTTGTTTGTGTGGAAGATCTTTGTGCATACAGTCACAACTAGATCTGAAGGACTCTCTTGTTCTTGGACCTAAGCATAACTACAACAAATTGATGAAGGATAGGCTTGTTCTGGTTAATGGACAGCAAATAAGAACACCTGCTTTCCCCTTGTCATTTAGGATTCCTGTTTTCAGTATTGGCACATCACACAGATTTTAGACTACAATCAAGCTTCCTGCTTGCAAGGGGAAAATCCTGGGACTAGTACCCCCAACAGAATACTTGTCAATTTATTACCTTCCTCCCTAAACCTCAGGCTGGGTTTTAGTGTCCCAGCTCCCTTTATCCCCATCTTACTCAACTAATTGATGAAAAGATGTGTGGAAGTTCATATTTCATAGCAGGAAGCAGTGGGGAACAGCCAGACCTGCTGCCTGCAAGGTTGTGCTTTTGCATCTAATACTTGGATAGTTTGTCTTATGAGAACATTTCAACAGAGAGCTGATCATAAATTGTATTTCTAGTGCAGTACTAGAAATTTACTGTGATCACAGAAGTTACAACAAAACCCCAGTTCAGCAGAACCCCCCCAATAAACAGGGGCCTCGTCCTAAAATAAATTAAATTTTTTCCACAGACTTCCATGGTTTCCAGCCCATACAACAAACAACCCCATACTTAATATCTCAAGTAACATTCAGTCACGTGCATGGTGTGTGAGTGGATACAATCTTCACAGAAAGAGGCCTTTAGAACAGTAGAACAGAACTACTGCCAATATCTTATTTATCTTATTTTTCCAATTTAATGAAGCTGTTTGCATCTGATTCAGGTTTTCTTTATCAGTATGTAATTGAAATTTTAAATTTTGTTATTTGTAGGAATTTTGAAAATATACTTTAAAAAATCTGAATAATTTCAACTCAGGTGATCCTGAAATGACCTCCCTGTGTGTACTGCTAAAGCACATAACATGAAATCCATATTTATTTTAAATGCCACATGTGTTTATCTTGGGCAAACATTTCCCTCACTATTTTGTAATACATAGCATAAAGATACTTCTACAAAGTGATGAAAAATTAAAAATGTGCTTGTGAAATGGGCTGGAATCCATAGAAAAGTAACCAAATCCTCCCACCTTAAAATTAAATTGTTACACATTTTAAAATGTTTCATAAGTTATTTTACGCTTGCGTAGCTTCCAAATTATCATTTTGGTGGCAGCTTAATTTAGATTTAAGCTGTCAATTCCATAAGATGTTCAACTCACATGTTTCTGTAATTCTCTTTAGGTCCACGAGGAGATCCTGGATTTCCAGGTCCTGTTGGTGAAATGGGGTCAGTTGGACCAATTGGTCCTTCAGGCCTTCTAGGAAGACCAGGATATGATGGAACAAGTAAGAAAAGTAGAGGATAAATGTGAACTATACACTAGAAGAAAAGAAAGCAGCTGGAAGAAAACTGTTCTTTGTTCTTGCTTGATGCAAGTCACCAGCTGTAAAGACTGTTCAATAATAATATTAACTCAGCACTTAATAGCCAGAAAAAGAAACAAAATTACCCAAGCAGAACATTAGGAATGGCTAGAAAAGGAACAGAAGACAAAGGAGAATATTACCATGGTAAACCCATGGTATAACTGTGCCTGGAGTTCTGTGCTTAAAATTTCTGTTCTCCATCTCAAAAAGATACAGAGGGATGTGCTGGGGATGGCTTTGCTCTGTATGACGAGTTGGAGTAACTGGGGTGTCTGGAAGAGATAATGAAGGGAAGAAGAAAAAACACATTTGAAGGTTTACAGCAGGAACGTTTTTTTTCCTGTGGGTCCTGAAAAACCTAAGAATTTGGATTCAAGCATTAGTTATATAGAAGAAGTTTTTCAGGGCAGTCCTGAATGGTCTGGAGTTTCCTCCTTGATATCTCACATTAATGCTGTATGAGCTGTTTACCTTCCTTTTTTTTTCAGGTCTTCCTGGCCTGCCAGGAGTAAGTGGGGCACCAGGACCTCAAGGTTTTCAAGGGGACCCTGGTTTGCCTGGAACAGGTGAATTAATCCCAGGAAGACCAGGATTTCCTGGACCACCAGGCCTACCAGGGCAGCCAGGAAGACAAGGCTTACCTGGACTACCCAGTAGGTTCAATAGCAATTTATTTAACAAGAATAGAATTCTGCAGAATAATAGATCCATTGTTTTTCTTGGTGCTACAAATACAGAGAAGTGAAAAGTGCATTTTGACAACTATTTCAAAGTTTACATGGGATTTTGAAACCATATTTTTCCTATTAGATTTTGATCAGTGAGATTTCAAGATTTTCATTGTTTTCTGTGTGATTTAAACCCACAAAAATAAGACACATATTACAATTAAAAATTAAAAAGGTTCATTAGACCAAAATGTTTTGGTGTAATACACCATTTTTTAACTGTTCAAATTAAAAATACTGAGGAGGAAACCCAAATCTGTATCCTTTAGAAAAGAAAAAGTAAAGTTCTAAGTAGAAAAAAATAGTGGCAATGAGAAGCAAGGTGTCAACATCAACTCTAGCCATACTGTCTCTTGCAGTATAATCTATAAGCAACAACTTGTAACAGATTTAATAAGATCTCTAACTTTTCATGTGAGAATAATAAGAGAAGGGAGAGGAGGACACATGACCTAAGCTGTGGAAACATAAACCTGATTTATACTGTGGGGAAAATTTGTTTTTTCAAAGGTGTAATCTGTACTGACAGAGGGATCCCTGGAGAACCTGGACCCAAAGGTCAAATTGGCCTTCCAGGAAGAAAAGGGGCAAAAGGAGAGAAGGGTAAGTTGGCCTGGATAAGAACAATATGAGTATGAAACCTTTGCCAGGAGTGTCAAACCTAAATGTGCAAGAAATTCATGGTAACTTGGAGGTTGAGGGCCATCAAAACACAGTTACATGGCCTGTTGGCATTGGGGCTTCTGAGTCAGCAGAGTTCTGTTAGTGCAGAGTTACTCAGCACTGTAAAGGGAGACTGATAATCCTCTCCAGGTGAGGCAACATGAGATAAAATGGTCTAAATGTGGTGCACTACTCACACAGAAAAGAAAAACGACAGCATTATTTTTTGTGTAATAATTTTTCATCTGTTTCAATGTAATTTTGACACTTTCATGTAGGAAGTCAAGGCCTCTGCTCATGCAGTGCTGGTCCTCCTGGTCCCCGTGGTGTGCAAGGACCTCCAGGTAGCCAAGGAAGGAAAGGACAAATGGGATACCCTGGAGGACACGGAGAAAAGGGCGACCCAGGCTTATCCGGTGCCGTGGGATCACCAGGGCTCCCTGTGAGTACTTTCCATGAGCTTCAGTTCACCACATCAAGCTACCTCTCAACTCACAAGGCATTTAAGCAGAATGGTTGAGAAAGTCCCCTGGAAAATGATCTGGAACTTTTATGCACTTTAGCTTATTACATTCTAGTGAAACAAGCTTTTACTTTTGGGAGTAGAGTTACTTTCTTTCATGTGCTTCATATAGTTTATCTTAGTCCCCAGAGTGAGCAGTAATTTACAACACCATTTAATCTAACAGCTTTAGGAACACAGTATATGATAATTTATTGGTCCTGCTGTGATTTTGATCTACTTCTTCTGGTCTGACATATGGAATGTACATCCAGGATGCTGCATGAAAAAATAATGCCAAATAGAAGTTTTTTAATACACTTTCTTATGTGTGAGAGGGTTTTCTTTGAAAGTATAGGTAGATATGCCCTGCTTTATAACTGTTGTATTATGGTTGGATTTTTGGGTTGTTTTGAGGGGTTTTTAGGAAGTTTTGTGCCTTATTTTTTGTTGTTCTTGGTTGTTTTTTGTTTTTTGGGTTTTTTTTTTTTGAGATTTGGGTTTGTTTTAATAGCAGAACTGTTTGTTCACATAAGGAATTGCTTAAAGGTTTCCAGAACATGTTCTTTCAAAAGAAAAAAAAAGCAAACAAATCCACTGTGAGTCTGAGAGAAGGAGGTGGAAGGGCTCTCATTCAAGTTCCAATTGTTTCATTAGAAGATTTACATTTGCTCTCTTTTTTTTCTTAAAACCCTATAACCTGAGTGGTGTATGTGAGACTCTGATGTTTTTGTTACTTTTGAGAGTATGTTTTAGCCCTTGTGGCTCTGAAGTAAGGCTTGAAGCCTTGTGCTGAATTTTGCTGTTCTTAGGTTACTTAATTGAGAAACAAGGACAAAGTAATCACTTTGGAAGGAAATAATTCACTTCAGTACAGAAGTGCTTTGGTCTAATAGAGCATTTTTCTCCATTTTTCTTCCCTCACTTTTCTTCCCAAATACTTCATTTCCTTTTCAGACACTAATAAGTCATCACTGCTTACTTGAAGATCTAGACATTGTGACAAATAGTCACTTCTAGTTTCAGATACACATTTTTCAGAAAACTGCTCCCTGATTTAAAATTGTCAATCACATTATAAACTGGTTTTTCTCTGACTATTTTTAAGGGAAAGGTTTTGAGTAACAGAGGAAGCTGCCTATGTAATACCCCAGATTTTGTACCTTAGTGGCCTTTTACTTCTGTGTAAATTTTACATGGTTGTCTTGATCCACATATACTGTTGCAAAATCAGACCTTGACCAAAGATGATATGAATAGTGCACTCTGTTTGGACAGCTGAAAACAAAAATCAGCATAAAAATATAGGGAAGTATTTATTTTCCCCTCTAAACCTCTCAAGGCATATATTCATCTAAAAATATAATGTACCTAACTAGATGAAACTTTTTATTGTTGGCTTTGTGGATTTTCATTCAGAAAAAAAAAAGCATCACTTACTTCCTGCTGTGTTCACTTCTGGGAGGACAGCCTCGTGCAGCAGTCACCACCCTCCAGAGATTCCCTTCCTCAGTGGGTTGTGGGTTGAAGTCTGCAGTGGGAAGAGTTAATGAATCATTTGTCTCTTGATATTCTTACATTTGCAGTCCCACATCTGTGCAGCTGTGGGCCCCGTGCTCTGGCATTACAATTTCTTTCAGTTGTAGTGGATTTGGTTTGCCAATTTGAGACTTCCCAGGTTTTATTCATTTTTAACATGTGTGTTCACAGAGGCCTGTACAGCTTTCTAGTGGTTTAACAAAGTGTCAATGTTCAAAATGAGTCACTGATTGGTGTTATTGGACAGAGAGGAAGCTCTCAGCAGCTGCTCTCAGAGAAATCATTTCCTTGGGTAGCTTCTTCCCTCTTCACCAAACATCAGTTAATGCAAAGTCAGCACAGTTGTGCTTCTGTGCATGCAGCAGAGTCAGCCTGCCATTCACACTCCTCTCTTAGACCAGTGCATCCTTTTGGTTTCTTTAATTAGTCTTTTTTGGGGAAACCATGCAAGAGATGGAGCTCTAAATGTCCCTTCAATTCCCACTTTGATTCTTTGCTGGAGATAACTGACAACTCTTTTCTTTGTCAATAATAAGGGGACTCCTGGTTCTGCTGGACAGCTTGGGGAAAAAGGAGAAAAGGGTGATCCAGGAAGAGTTAGAATAAAAGGTAAACACATATTTTGCCATTAACTTGTTTTGTTTTCCTGTACAATGTCTAGGCAATTGTGTGAGAAAAACATTAATTTACTCTTTACTAAATCCATTAGCTCGGTGAGTTACTGAAACCTAGAGGGAATATATATCCAAACTGCTCTCTTGGTACCATTGCTTCTTGCTAAACACAAGATCAACACAGAGTTTTGTCGTTTTTTTCTCTATAGTTGAGCCATAAAAGAGTTTTAACAGCATGTTATTAATGCAAACAAATGACTTTTCATGTCATGCACTTGATAATTGGGGTCTTCTAAAGGTCTGTACAGCAAAGACTAAGCAGAATATAAATACTGTGAAATCATTAAGAAATATTATTGAACAGAAGCCACCTCCTGAACTGTCATATGCCAATACCATAGCTGTTATCTCAAAATAGGCCACCAATATCCTTCTTGGGAAAACCTCAGTCTCAATGACTATTCAGATTCCTCTCCTATTTCTAAAAATTACTCTTGACCAGGCATTGAAGAGAAACAATAGACCACCAGTTGCACAACTGGAATTCTTGTAATTAAATAGATCAAAACCTCTCCACAATTATGGTTATGATTTGCAAAAGCAAAAGAGAACAATAAATTACAGCAATCTGATGGCAAAGCTTAGTTAGAAAGGCTAAAATAGTTATTCACAGAAGATTGTCCTTCTTATTGTTTATAAAAAGTTAGCTTAGCTTTGGATGCCTGTGGGTTTTTTACAGATGTTGGAACAGGGGAAAACATTTGCTTTTATTTGCAAAGGATTTCTTGACACAGCAGAATAAATCTTTGTGTTAGAATAGTTTCACTGTCCTTGATGCAAAAGTTACTTTCTCATAAATATTGGTGCAAGAGAAATCCACATGGGGAAAAAACCAAAAACCTCTGGGGAATATTGCTGCAAATACTCTGCATCGTATGGCACTGCTGTATCCTGACTTCACTGAAATCAAGAATAAATCTGTGATGTGTTTCAGTAGTCAAATATTTTAACTCTTTGTATAGCATGGACAAAAGCCACGTCCTTGTGGTGCCTGTGAACATGTCTTTTACAGAGAGACCAAATTGTTCCATCAGGTATCCAACTACAAACTGCCATCCTAAGCCTAAAATGCCTTGTTAAGAAATGTGAATTCAAGGACTGGGAATAATCATGAAGATAGGATCAACAGTTACCCGGCATTTCTTTAAGCTGAAATACTTCCTTCCCCTAAAATTACTGCAAATATTTTTTTTCCCAAAAAAAAATATTTTAAGGATTAAAAGGTGAAAGAGGAGCTACTGGGCTTCCAGGATTTCCAGGCCAAAGAGGTCTTGATGGCAGAGATGGGGAACTAGGATTGCCAGGGGAAAAAGGAGCTGAGGTATGTTTGACTTCCCCAGACTTTTTCCATTCCAATTAACATCTTATGAAAGGTTATGAAAGTTTTTATCCATTAAAAAATTAATTTATTGTAAGTATGACTCTTTATTTTGGTACTACTGATTATAATCTCTGCATATACTGTGTGCCAATATTATAGGGTCAGGAAACAAAAAATACACAAACCTCTTAGTTCCTATTGCCTTTGAATATTTAAAAATAGTAATGTCATCCATGTAGTCTTTCCATTGTGAAAGTATTTCTCCAGATAATTCTTTAACATGCTCTTTCATCATCAAAGAGAGGAGAGAAATTAGCTCTTGTTATTTCTTATCAAGGTTTTTATTCCAGGGTGATTCTGGAGTGGCCATTCCGGGTGATAAAGGATTCCCTGGGCTCCCGGGACTTCCTGGGGTAAAAGGCCAGATGGGATTGCCTGGTCTGGGGCTTCCTGGGTCTCCAGGAGCCAGAGGCAGCCCTGGAGACTTTGGTGATATGGGTAATGTTGGGCCACCTGGTCCAAAAGGCCAGAAAGGTAATTTTGAATGTTTATGTTAAGAATGAAATAACAAAATACACGTTTGGATGTTTGGTAGCATCCATCATGGTTTAATATGCATTATATTAATGTATTATTCTATATGTATATCTATATGCATACATATAGTGCTATTCATTTAGAGTGAAAATAATGTTTATGAAAACACAATTTATACTTAAAGCTTGGCCTGTTTTTTTGGTTATAGAAATGCTTAGCAAAAATATCTACAGTGATAACTGTAGATACAATTAAAAAGAAAATATTATTTCTTTCTTGCAATAGAGACTACTGTAAAACAAATTGCCACGACAAAAAAAACTTTGTCTTTAAAAAATATAACTGTATTACAGCATTTTGAAATATCACCAATGTTCCATAGGAAGTATCAAGAAAAATATATTTTAAGATTCCCCATCAAAACTTTAGTAATATGGAAATAACAATGTGCATAAACAGTCACTGCTGATTGCACATGTGGTTGGGTAGTTCCCCAGAAATATTTCAGTAAGTGTTCAGACTCCAGTTAATCTAAAGTCAAATAGGCCAGTTTCTTCTCCCTCTTGCTTCAGGTGAAACTGTCTGCATTACATCACCATATCCTGGAAATCCAGGTCCCCCGGGTTTTAAAGGTGCTCAAGGTATGTTTATGCATAGAAGAATTTTTGATTTATACTGAAATGGAGTTTTTAGTTGCTAATTAAAAAAAAAGAGGCTAACTTAAAAAGCTACACTATTCTAGTTTTTCAACAAAATACATGTTTCAAAATGTAAAACTGCAAATAAACAGGAATGTACTCTCTAACAGAATCAAGGGCCAGACGGCTGCAGTTTGCACCATCAGAAGGTGTGCAGGCAGCCTCCATGGATACAATTAAATCAAGGTAGCTTCAAACTCTGTCCTGCCTCAATGAAAATGCATGAGAGAGTCTGTAAAATATGGCTAGAGTTGGGTATGGCCTAGAGTATGCACATCTGGATACCAGGAGAAAGAGATGTGCAAGGCAAAGATATGCTGCGAGTCTGTAATTTCTAAAACTGTACTGCTTGTGGCAATTTGAAATTGAGCCCTAAAATCTCAATACTTACCACCATTACTTCAACTTATTCAATTTAAATTCAAAGAACTCACCCAGGAACTGATGTGATGGCCTCCAAGACATTTGAAATATCCAAACAAATTAAGAAGAAATGGAGTGGATTTTCAAGCTGTGTAACACAGCTCCCTGACATCAGTGTTGTGGGTGGGAGCAAAAACTTATACAGACATGAATGTACTGGGCTCATCTACACCATTCCAGTAGATGAATATAGCAGAGCAAAGTATAAGAACTTGAGCTGACACCTGTCATTCACTAGTGATAATACTGTTCATGACCTGTAACATTAAAATGTTGTAGGAAATACTTTTTCCTAATTGATTTGCAGTCTGCTGTTAATGGAATAGAGAACATGTTCATTTAGAAAAACAGCACCCATGCATTTGTTTATGACTTGGGCAGTGGCTCTTGCCCAAAGTGTTACAAGCAGATGAGATGAGCTTGTATTCAAGGTATGTGAATTTGTGTGAAATAAAGATAAAATCTTTAGATCACACATTATAGTGCTCTGACAGCCTTTTTATGTATTTCCTTTTTATTTCCAGGACAAAAGGGTTTAAAAGGACTCCCTGGGCATCCTGGACCAAATGGCTTTGATGGGCAAAAAGGTCATCGAGGAAGGCCAGGAGCAGGAATCCCTGGGCCAGAAGGTGAATTGTGCTTTCTCTAATTTGGGAGAGCTGCTGGTCAAGTGGTAATGCAGAGAAAGGTAGGGTAGGGTAAAGAAGAATTGAATTGAAATGAATAGTTCAGTGTCCAGAGAGCACTGAACTGGACAGGAGTGACAGTACTCTAGACAGATGCTGCCCCAAAGAAAACCCCTGTCACCTCCCACAGGAATTACCTCCTCCAGTCCTCATGTATCATTAGCTATAAATAAGAAATATGAAATTTAATTTATGATGCTATTTTTCTTTGTAAGGTGGCAATTTAAATCTGGCTAAATTTGGACTAAAATATTCCACAGTATGGGGCGCAGGGAACAAAACAAAAAGCCCTGAACTCCTCCTGAATTAAGCTTTATTTGAATTTAAAAATCATATCAACAGGCTTTCGAGGCACAGCTGGTGATCCTGGTGATGAAGGTGAAAGAGGATCTACAATTGATGGCAAAAATGGCCTTCCAGGCCCACCTGGCACAGATGGTCAGAAGGGTCTTCCAGGTGACACAACATATGGCCCTCCAGGAATCCCAGGCAACAGGGGACTGCCAGGACCCCCGGGTGCACAGGGAGCAAGGGGTAATCCAGGCATTCCTGGACTTCAAGGTATGGGCCAGTTTCTGTGAAACACTTCTACATGTTCAAAGGACAAAATCTGAGCAAAGGTGTTCCTGGTTCAGAGAAAACTTCCTCTCACTCAGATCCATAATGGTGGCTGTTAAGAGTAGTCCCTGTTTTTACATTTACATTTTGCTGTTTGCTGCACCACATCCTTCCCATCCCATAGAGGATATTGCTGTTTCCTTTTACAGGTGCTCCTTTTGCCTGGCCCTAAGCAGATGCACCCATCCTTCAGTGCAGGGAACACTTACAGAACTGAGCCAGTGCTGGGCACCTGGTGCAGGCCAGTGAGCTACTCCCATTCTGCTCCTACACATCAGAAACTCTTCTGTACCTATAGATGAGGGCTGAATTTGTATTTGTTCCTTAAAGAAAGAAGTTCTCCACAACAGCCAATTCTAAATTGCAGAAAAGCATTACTTTTCACAAACTATTCAAAAACTAGAGGAGGTATAAGATGCTATAGTAACTGAACATGTACATTTCAAAATTAAAACTAGGAATTTTGAGAGACAGTGAGTAATGGAACTAACAAGTTTTTTTTTTTCCAGGACAACCTGGTACCCCAGGATTTCCAGGTGCCAAAGGTTTTAGAGGCCCAGAAGGTGATGTAGGAGCACCAGGCTGTCCGGGCTTCCCTGGCTCACCATGTGTCCCAGGCTTACCAGGACCACCTGGATTCAGAGGTGTCATGGGCCTGCCAGGACCTCAAGGTGCCTCACAGCTCTAAGCTTTGCATGTATTTTCTGCCAGATTTCATCACATGATTTTTGTGGCTGGCATGACAAATGTTGCCATGGGGACTGCTCATTACTGGGGGTGTACACTATGTTTTGCACATTTCTTTAAACTCAAGGAATGTAGCCTGTGCATCTCAGGTGTATCCCAACTTCCTTTCCCATGCTGTTCCTTAACTGGCCAAATCACAGTGAGTTCACTATAACAAAGAGTTGTCTCTTATCTATTGTCCTGAGTAACTTAACTGAGCTTCTGTCACTACTGTGATGCTTTTATCTTCCTTTTTCTTCAATGGAAGTGTTATTTAGGAAGAGCTAGGAGACACATCTATCAAAAGTATTTGCAAATTAGTAGGGATTTTTTGCAGTGTTCTCCTATTGTCTGTCACTAAAGAAATACAAGAAAAAAAAAAAGGTTTCAACTTAATTTGCCATGTTTGATGATCTTAAAATTTATACCAAATCTATCACTTTCATTTTATATACAATTGCTTAACTTTTGCCTGCATTTACATACATAGATTAAAGCTCTCTTTCTCAGGCTTACCAGGCTTTAAAGGTCAGAGGGGAGACAGGGGCCTGGCTGGGCCACCTGGAATCAAGGGTCTCAAAGGCTCTCTGGGCTCACGAGGTCCCCCAGGTCCTCCAGGCTCACGAGGTCCCCCAGGACTTCCAGGCAATAAAGGACCCATTGGCTTCCCAGGAGAAACAGGTATGTTAAACATCCTGCAGACCACCTCACCCCTAAGTTCCCTTGTAGAGGGGGCCCTTTTTACTGCTGTTAAGGTTAGGAAGCACTTTGCACCCACCTCCCTGTCCAGCTTCAAGGATAAGACTGCAGCAATGTAGACTCAATAACCATATAACAATCCCTTATTCTTTCTCATATGATAAAAACAAAGGGATGAATATAGTTTGATGCATCCTGGTGCTTCAGTTGTTTTACAACATTGACATATTTCTAGATATTATTTCCTGACTATTTGCAATAGGTTGTAATAGGCTATATGTTTAGGGTTAACAGAATTCCTTAGGTGGCAGTCCTGAGGAGAATATGAGTCCAGGAGGGCTGAACATTCTTCAAGAAGGAAATTTTTAAGGCATGGGAATAGGCCATCCCATGCTCTGAAAGATGAGTCAGTGAGGAAGATGAGCAGCTGGGCTGAACAGAGCTTTAGCAGAACTCAGGAAAAAAGAGAGAGTGTATAAAGTTTGGAAGAAGGGACAGGCAACTCAGGAGGACAAGGCTGTCTTAGGGTTTATGAGGGGAGAAAATCAAAAGGCCCAAAGTGCAAACAGAACTCAATCTGGCTACTGATGTAAAAGACAATAAAAATGCTTCTATAAATACATTAGCAAAAGGAGGGGTAAGGAGAATCTCCATCCTTTACTGGATGGGAGTGGGGGAAACATAGTGACAAAGGATGAGGTACTTAATGCCTTCTTTGCCTCAGTGTTTAATGGCAAGCCCAGCTGTTCTTCGGGTGCCAGCCTCCTGAGCTGGAGGCAGGGACAGGGAGCACAACGAGGCCCCCATAATCCAGCAGCCACGTGCAAGATCTGGTGCCATGTTGAGACTAACTGCTTTAGGAATAAGGGTAGCCTAAATCTCCAGGGGCTGACTGCAGGTAGCAGGAGGCAATTTGCTTCAGTAGAATCAGGGTTTCAAGAGAAGTTTGACCGTGGCATGAAGCCATGCTCCAACTAATGGTTTTCTAGTTGTGCTGATTTCCTAAAAAGTCCTTCTAAACATCCTGGTTTTGCTTTATACTATTATACTATTAGAATATGACAGCAGCAATATAAGCAGACATAACATGTAAATAAAGCATTTCATATAACCAGGAAGCAAAGGCATTCAAGGACCCCAGGGATTCCCAGGACTCCCAGGAATACAAGGCCCAATGGGGATCTTTGGTGCAAAAGGTGAAGAAGGAAAAATGGGTCTACCTGGACCTAGTGGAGAATGTGGAGATATGGGAATAAAAGGTTTGTAAAAAATCCACTTCACTCTCTAGTTTTATTGTTGCTATGTTTAGTTTTGTTACTACTGTGTTAAAAATCTGTTTAATTTTTTATAGTAAAGAGAATAATCATCTGCAAGATACAATCACAGGCAGCTCAAAATTGCTGTCTTTCATAATTTCACAATCTTTACTAATTCTTCTGATTTAATATCACCTGGGTTATGACTGAATAAACAAAAAAAGCAAGGGAAGGATTGCAAATTCTGTCAGCAGTGAACCTGCTGAGAAAACAGAGTCACATAAGTACTTGAAGGCTTTCTCTATGAGGAAAGTCACCACTCAAACTGGTTTTCAGGACGCATCACTCATGAGGATATATTTACATTGCATATGTTACTTCCAAGGTGAAAGGGGGCCTCCAGGAGACAGTGGCTGTGTTAACCTCCGTCTGGAGAAAGGACAAATGGGGGACCCAGGGTTTCCTGGTGAGCATGGATTGAGAGGTGAAAGAGGTAAGTTCACATTTCTCTGACATAAATCACTGGTAGTTTTCACAGTGTGGACTCAGGGCTGCAGTAACATCCAGCCACCATACCATGTTGACAGGTTCCTAAACTGGCTGTGTAGTTTCTCTGGATTATCACTAAGGCAATACACCAAGAGTGAAAGCGTTGCCATATTGAAAATCTGTGTCAAACACTGGCTTGATTTGATTGGTCATTATCTTGTTCTGCAATCAACTTCAGGTGAAAAAGGCAACACTGGTTTCAGAGGCACACGAGGATTTCCAGGAAAGAATGGTGTTCCAGGACTACCAGGTGACCAAGGTGACCCTGGAGTGATGGGGTTTCCAGGATCACGGGGTTTGCCTGGACCAAAGGGCCTTCAAGGAATTACAGGTTTTCAAGGAGAGCCAGGTGACCAGGTAAAGTGGTAGTGAAGCATCCTGGACTTTGCAGTAAGAAATATGATGAAGGGTGCTTGTATTGTACTCACCCATTAGATGTTCCCTCTGAGATCTAGAACTGTAAATTCCCTACTGAAACACCTCTGTGCCTTGGTTACGTTTCAGCAGGAGCTGTGGTGGGAGTTAGGAAAGGACCTCTCCTGGCTGCCTGTTCTGATGTAGTGTTTGCCATGTGGTTGAAGCCCAGGCTCCACTACACTAAAAAAGGAGGGCAAAAAACAGATGCACAATTAAGTTTTTAACATTATTCTTAAGAACAGATTGACAAACCACTTACCACAGAGATCATAACAGAGCAGCAGCACAATTATGCACTTAATATGTAGCTGCTTCTTCATACCCTGCTGTGTGAACTGACCACAGCAGCAGACAAGACAAAGCAAGTCATCTTTGCCCCAAGCAGAACCCAGGCAAACAGATTTGCTCAAGAACAAATACACAAAACCACACAAACATTTCATGCAAGGTATAATTAATTCTTCACTTCTTGTATGCTGGATAGGTAGACAGTGAGATTACATGAAGGAAAAGGCACAGTTATTTTCTTGGTAAAGGGACATACTTTTGCTTAGTTTGTTTAATTAAATTTCTTTGCTGATTAATGGTCATTATTTAAAAGGAAAAATAGGGAAATCTACATTTTTATTGTGACATCAAAATATTTCTGGTTAATGTTTATAGTAAATTTTGGGTAAAATACAACAATATAGGATATCTATTTTATGGTGCCTATTAAATAAAATTGTTCAAGCCATCTGTGGGGAAATGAAGCTGTTTGAGCCAAGAATGAGAATAAGCTATAAAAGCACAAAATCAAAATTATTAGCAAGTCTAAACTACAGTTTCTTGTTGTTGGCCAGTGTTAGATATGTAACAAAGACAGGATTTTTTTTTCTGTTGAGCTTAAAATATAGTTTTGCTAAATGAAACAAATGCTCCTGCAGGTCATTCCTGCTACACATATCCCATGTCAAACATTTTTATTTTGTTTTTAAAAAAATCAGGGTGATGTTGGCTTACCTGGAAACCCTGGATATCCAGGACTGACTGGCTCCAAAGGATGTAAAGGTAATGAGTTTATATAGACATGCTGTGAAAAGAGCAATATTGTTAGGATATATGTGGGAAAGATGGTGAACATTCACTAGAAAATTATTTTCACTTCTATCCTGTCCTTCTGTTTTCCCATAAAACATGAATGTAATTAGAAATGAGTCTCAGTTACCTGAAGGCAAAAGTTGTATTTCAGTATATTCTTTAACAGCTTGTTCCTTTAAAAGTAGGTATTGCTAATTTAGAAGATAAATTCCTTCAAAATTTCACAGAACATAAAACTTCCATCAAAATAATGTACAAATCCATTCTATGGATATGGAAAATTTGTCAATTTTTCAATCAAAGCGAACTGTCATAATTTGCATGTGCCAAAGTAATTCTCATTTTGTGTTCTTTTAGCCCCTTCTATGACTGTTTATATCTATTAATGACTTTCCTGATCTTACAAAAGTTTCCAGCTTTGGTTTTGTGGCTGGAAAGGATGCTTGTGTAAAATGGAATTCACTGTACCTCAACAGGCAAGAGAGGTGACCCAACTACTCTGCTTGGTCCACGTGGTCAGAAAGGGTCTCTGGGAGATCCAGGATTGCCAGGTACCTCTCTTTGACTGAAGACAAAGTTAGACTAAAAAATTTATTTTCTCTAACTTTTGTTAGCAGAGGGAGCTCTGCTCCCTGTGCATTTTGAACCATTCTGTAGCAAATGCTTTTTTTTTTTTTTTCCCTTTAAGGACTTTGTGGATTTCCAGGGGAGAAGGGTTTGCCGGGTATCCAAGGACAGCCTGGAAGACCAGGATCCAAGGGTGACCCTGGATATCCAGGGCTACCTGGATTACCAGGTAATGCCAAAGTTTAAAAAATAGTGCCATGGAATAGCTCAAAAGATACATGGGACAGGAGAAGGCACTTGAGGTGTCTCTGTGAGGAGGCTGGAGAAATCAAAGATCATATGAAAGGGGGTATTGAAAGTTATATCTGTACCTACAGCAGCAAATATCTGCTCAGTGTCAGAGAGCAAGACCCATCAATTCTTCCTACATCCCCAAACTCTTGTAGGTACTTCTGTTAACACAGCTGTGTGCTGCATAGCATGGGGAAAAAATCAACAGTTTAATCAAATTACATATTCACAGGGGTTTTTTTTCACTCTCAGGAGCTACAGGTCCTCAAGGATTGCCAGGAGAACCTGGAGAAAAAGGGAAACCTGGAATTTTGGGACCTCCAGGATTGCAAGGGTTACCTGGATCCCGAGGCAGAAAAGGTAAACGGAATATACAGTGCCATTGTAGTGATAATGTGACAGTACCAGATACTGGTATATAAATACTCTTTCAGTAGTGAAAATGGAAAAGGCATAACTGTGACTGTGATTTGGACTCTGTGGTCTCTTAAACTGCTGTAAGACTTAGGCAAGTTCCCATTACCTTTGATAAGTAACAGAAATGCTACCTTGGAAAATTGGGCTACAGTCTAAAATGAGTAAGGAGGAAGGTAGAAACACAGTCTAGCTTAGCCGATGTAACCAATAGCATAACATTAGGAAAGAAAAAAGAGTTTGCAGTAATTCAGTTGTTTTGCTTTCACTTCAGTTATCCTGTGTTCTACATTTTCACCATGGAGTGCCACTGTTACTCTGTAAACCCAGCAGGCTGCTATGACAGCTTTGTTTTTCAAATTCGTTTTAACAAGTTGTGATAACTTGAGTTAATTTAAATTGGTTTACTTGTTGCTTGTCTGATTTTGGAGTATTTAGCATAGAAGTGTTTCCTCCAAATTCCAACTTACACTTCTTGCAATGATTGTTGTGTTTAGATTGAACGTCAGTTCAGCTATACAATTATTTTTGTTGGAGAACATGATTAATTTTTACTATACTTTGAATTGAAATTGTAAGTTATTAATACTCCATAAAGAAGGTTATCAGCCCCATATCCTGTGTCTGTTATAGTGTGCCACATAATCAGTTCCCAAACAGGAGGATGATTAGTGACTCATATACAGAAACCACAGTAAAGTAACACTTGGGGTTACAAAATATGGTTAGAGAGGACAATAGATCCACTTTTTCAAATTCAGCTTAAGGACAAATTGAGAAGGTTTCTTACAAATTACTGAAAGTTCAAATGAAAAATGGAAACAATTTATGATTGCTTGCAGTAAATAAGCAGTGGTGATTTAAACTGTCATGACAGATTCCCTGCTGGTACATAATATTCAAGAGAACATTTCAGTGTTTCAAGCAATATTTGCTGTAACAAAGGCAGAGATCTGCGGCAGAAGGGATGTCTGAAAGGGGTCAAAAAAAGAAAAAAAGCATTCTTCTGCAGCAAACTTCTTCATAATTGATGGGCTCTTTCCTTCTTGCCATAAGACAGTGCAGAAATTATCCCAAGTCCTGCACAGGAACATGACATTAACACACATCCTGCAGAGGGAAAAGTTCAGTCCCAAATGACAATTCATTAGAGACTGAGTTGACTGCTAAGCTGAGGATTCTATGTATTGTCAGCATAGCTGAAAAGAATGTCAATACCTTTGAAACTGTACCCAGTAATTCAAACTGACTGGTGTTTGTATTCCAGTTCAGCTGGGTGTATAGATCTTGGTGCTGTCTTCACCAAGTTCTGGTGCAAGCACTAGAAATTAAATGGATAATTCATAGCTAAGTACATGGCATTGTTAGTCTCATTGGTTCTCAGTTACACTAAAGGTCTTCTGCCTGAAATTTTAGATTTTTAAAAAACTTCTAGATTAAAAAAAAAAAGTAAGTTAAACATAATCTATTAAGGGATAACCCCATTTTCTTTATTACAGTTGTTTTACTAGTTAAGGGCTTAGCCTGGCAAGCCTTACTTGTGTGAGTAATCCTTGATGGAGCAAGTAAAACTCAGACAACCATGAGGAGGACTTGTGTGAGTAGGAGCTGAATTGGGCTGTACAACACAGAAACAGTGGTTCATGCTCAGGTCAGCCAATTCAGCTGTACCTAGAAATATGGGACCATAGCAATCCAAAAATCCAGAATTACAAGTGCTGATATTATAATGGATTGTTGGCAAATGTGTCAAATTCCCTGGAAAGCAAGTAAAACCAAGCCATCAATCTTGCCAGAATGAGCCAAAGATCAAAAAAGTTTTAAATGGTGACCTGGGGGCCAAAATTAGTTAGGAGTTCTTAATAATTTTAAAATACCATTGTTAAATTCCCCAAAAGCAACTCTTACATAAACTTTAAAATGGGAACATGTCCAAAGCACAAGAAGGCTACAGAACACAGGAATGAAGTTAGAATATCATGAAAAGTTAAAGAACAGTTAATTAAGGTAATAGAAGATATTACAGGTTGGATTACTAGTATCTAGTATCCCATATTATAAGGTGGATTACACAGAGAGTATATTATCAATGTTTTGTAGGTTTAAAAAAAAAAAAATCTGGATTTAAATTTTTTCCAGACTGTTTCCTCTTTTTTTTAATTCATCCTTTGTTAAATCTTAACTAAAATAATTCAACAGTTTCTGGGAACAAAGCTATATGATTATAATTTTTTGTGTGCCTGCTGGAGAACTCTAGGGCTTTTTTTATTTTTTTCATTCTCAGATGACCCATCTTTGAACTAGGGACACTTAAATTTGGCAGGTGAAGCAGCTGATGAAAGGTATTTTTGTTGTTGTTCCTACAGCAATTTGTCCTTGCCAAATTTATAAAGCAGTTTATAAAATTTAAAAAATATATCCATTCTTATGTGCTTAAATAGAGCAATAAATTCTCCCAAGATGCCTTCTCTGGATACATGGCAGATAGGTGAGCTGCAGGACATGCAGGGATCAAGCACAGACACACAGCAGAGAACCTACATCTTCTGTACCAGGAAGGAGCCAGAGGAAAGGAGACACACACACACACAGATAATTCAGACTTGTGGGAAAAACCCACTGCAAGTGGACTGGGAATCCTGCAGGGCTGGGAGAGGAATTGATGGGGAAGGAAGGGAGGCAGAGATGAGCAGCAGAAGTGGAACGGAGACAGGAACAGGCACTGACAGTATCGTTCAGCTGTTTGATGTTTGGTGTCCCTCTCTGGAGCAAGAGGCATCCCAGTCTGCTCCTGTCTCTGAAACCTCTTTGAAACCTGTCACAAATGACCCATCAGTTTTGCCAGACCTGTTGCTATCACCAGGTGACAGACTGCTGTTTGCACTGAGGAGGTATTTTTTCTCTCATTACAGTTTATCTATATAACCTAGGAACTAAAAAGCACTGATGACATGTAAGTGATTTTTACCCTTGACTGCAAACAACAAACGCGACCTTAGATTAGTTCAACTTTCTTAAAAATTTAATAAAAAGTGCCATCTATTGTTTTATGTATTGTGTTTTAGCAAATTTCAAAAAAGCACAAGTTATAAAGCAGAAGTTATGTTTGACCACCACAAACACTCAGCCAGTGCTAGTAGTGAACATCACTAGTAACAGAGCTGCTCTATATACTACCATGTGTCACCAGAGGTTTCAATTATAGATTTGTTGTCTTCAAAGACTTTGTGCTGTGCAGTTCAGTGAGCTTTTGTACTAGAGTGATGCAAAAAAGCATAGATTTCTGTGTGAAGTCTGCAGGACCAGAGAAAAGAAGCCAGGTGGAAATCCTCTTTTTGCTGCAGCTGGGTTAAACTGCACTTTTATTTTGAACAGAAGCTGTAAAGAAGTTCCAGGTTTACAGCTATCTTAGGTAGTGTCTACATCCCCATCAGGACCATGAAGTGGTAGCACACTGAACACATGTAGCAGTAGCAGTCCAGGCACAGACACAAGGTTCTCTACCCATAAGCTGCTAGCTGCAGGATGGAAAGACCTAAAGGAATCAAAGTTGTGCTTTCTGATTGCTTTGATGTGAAACTGTATGATGACTGTGATTTTTAAACTTTTCACATTTGCCTTTCCAAAAAGACTGCACTGCAATGACCTCCTCTGCAGTTGCCAGCAATCAAATTCAGCAAATACCCCATCTTGATCCAGTATGTGTTGTCAGATTAAAAAAAGGTTTGATTTTTAATTGTGACTGTAAAGGATTGTTGGTCAGTCATACCTGTGTAACACCTCTCAGGTCTTCCTGGACTGCCTGGACTGGATGGCTTGGATGGACTAAAAGGTCAAAAGGGTTCTGCAGGAGCTCCAGGTAAAGATGAGCCATAACTGGAACAGAAAATCTTCTACATGACTGAATGTGCAAGGAAAGGTGCATGTTATTTTGATGTTTGCCTTGCCCAGAAGATATCATTAAGGCTTAGACTAAACTTTCAAACAGAATCTAAAGTATGCTTAATGGCACACCTGCAGTTTTTTGTGGGGAAAACTTTCAGACTTCCATTACTCACATAGTTTTGTTGGAATGTTTCAAGGCTGTTTACAAAATTAAAAAGTTCAGTGCAGATGCTTCAAAGGAGAGCCAAGTCTCTCTTTTTTTTTTAAATATACAAAAGATAAAACTAACAAATTAAAAGGAGACTTGTGAAATCCCAGCTCCATTTAAAGTCCATGGGAGTTGTGCCTCAAACTTAAGAGGAATGTGGATTTCATTCATGCTGATGTATTCACAACTTTCAAAAGGTGCTTTTGAATCACTGTTAAAAAACAATGCTCATAATCTAAAGAGTACAAATATATGCTGATAGAAAATTAAATTTAGAACCATGCAATCAATTTAGCTTTCAAGTTACAGACAATAATGACACCATATAAAATAGCCCGTGAAGAAGAGCATTCAAGCAAAAATATTACTTTCTTTGAAAGTGATGAATTAGGGCCAGATTCAACAAAACTCTATCCAGCTTCCAAGAGAGAACCAGAAAAAGAGCACTAGGCAACCCTTGCAAGGAGGAACATCTGCAACTGGTATTTCTGTTCTGCACATCTGTATTTGTACTCGCTGTAAGCTTTATGTACATAATTGTTTCCTTATAAAGGTCAGAGTGAGACAGGGCCCCCAGGATACTCAGGAGAAATTGGACCAAAAGGAGACAGAGGTGAACCTGGATGGCCTGGTATTTCTATTCCTGGCCCCCCTGGAGAAAGGGGATTCCCAGGATTTCCAGGTAAGTAAAGGTTTTCTACAAAGTGCTGCTCTGCAGTATTGAAATTCAGCTCAAATTAATTTATTTTTCTAAAGGCTCCTACTCTGGTTAATATGAACATTACTCAGAAGATTCTTTCCCTAAAACCACTTTGGTTGTAATATGCTGATGTTTCCTGGGTACAGATATAGAGACTCCAGATTTTCTGAATTATGTTTTAGGAAAGAATGAAAATAGAAGATTATATGGACTTGAATATACTCAGGGAGCTGTTATGTAGGGTTACCATTTGGGTAGAAATTCCTGAAGAAAAAGAGTGCAGAAGATCTAGCAGCCCCATAACTATAGTAAATCTATCAACTGTTGTGATGTAACTGCAAGATAGAACTGCTTCACAAGATTGCAATGGTTATTTTAGAGCTTGATGATATAGGAACTGAACAGAAATGGAAAAAAGAAAGTGTTTGAAGAAGGGCCACTGAGAAAGTGAAGAAACTGGAGAGAGGAGGAGAGGGGGAACTGCTTTGGCTCCAGAACAAAAGGCCCAGGGGGAAATTATTAATGTGTGTAAGTACCTGATGGGAAGGACCTGGAAACAGTTCCATAATAGTGATATCCAGTGAGAGGACAAGAGGGAATGGGTATAAATTGGCAAACAGGACATTCTATTTAAATATAAGGAAAAGTTTTATTTTCCCTGTGAAAGGAACTGATCATGGGAACAAGTTGCCTGGAGAAGTTATGAAGTGTCTGTCACTGGAGATACTCAAACCCCAGCTGGACAGAGCCTGAGGCAACCTGCTCTAGCTGATCCTGCTTTGAGGGCAGGGTTAGTCTAGGAAGTCTCCAGAGGCCCACTGAAACCTCAGCAATCCTGTGATTAGAAGTGACATCAGCTTTATGCTGCCAGACCTTGCCACAGTCACATAACAGATGGAAGAAAAATAGCAGGAGGTGAAATCTGGTGAAGTGAATTATTCTAAAATGAAGACACAGTAATTTTTCTTAGTTTGGTTACTAGTTTGTGAACTGGGGGAGACAACGGAATGGCAGTGTTGAGGAAAAGGAGAAAGTTTAATTCTGAGTTGTATTAACACTGTTTGACAGTGTTTGAGGTCTCCAATAGTTATGCCCAGCTTTGACAAATAAGAGAAAACTCACCAGAAAGTAAATGGGGTCAAAAGCAGGACTGAAGAAAGTAGATTGGTTTTTTTGTAGAAAAGAGAAGGCAACAGAATGCAACCCACATGTTAACAAGCTGCAACTGTTCAAAAGTGTTGTGCAGAGAACTCTGCCTGTCATAAGGGCATAAATGTTTTATTGTGGAAAAATCCAGATTAAAGATAAGTTTAAAAAAAGGATTTAAGGCTAGTAAATGCATCTTGCTCAGTGAGATTTTTAGGAATCAGTGTAACTCTCTTTGGCTAGGAACAATCTGTGAATACTTATCCTGCCCCAGGCAGAATCATTTCATAGTCCCCACTCACCTTACATTGTTACCTTTTCACCACTTGCTGGAATTCAGGAAAATGTGGCTATCTGTGGCAATGTGCCTACATGTGATGATGCATTCTTCAGGCTACATAGATTTTATGGAAAGAATTAAAAATTTAAAAAGGTAATTAATATTTTCACTTTGACAAGATGGCCTCATCAGCCTGGGGACTGGTAGTGTGACCATACATTACCTCCATGACTTCTCATGTTAGCATTCTTTTACTTACTGACTTCTGTCTGTAATCTAAAAAAAAAAACAAAAAAAACCCTCAAAAAACTCTGATTTTATTTAAATGTGATTCCTTAGGTAAAAGAGGACCTGTTGGACCCACTGGACCTATGGGAAGATCTCCTGATAGTGCCTCCCCTGGTCCTCCAGGTGATCAAGGATTACCTGGTTTAGATGGCATCAGAGGTAATAAAACTAAAAATACCAACTTTTATCATGTAAAAAAACCCTGTGACTAGTAGGAATAACAGGGTCACTGTCTGTGAAACAATGTATAGACTTGCATAGGGAATAAAGGAACCCATCACTACCTCAGTGAATACACAGAGAAATGAACATCAGGCAGATAAACAACCAAGGACAAAATGCAGATCTCCAGATTAGGCAACACAGTAATAAAACTGTAAGATATAAATGTAGGAAAACAGTGTTTCAATGAACGTACCGGTAACTTGCTGCCTCTTGTGCTTGCACTGAAGTTAAATAAGTTTGGGAACTATTCCTGTCATTGTCTTCCTTGGACAAAAGCTAACCCTAATATTTCCAGAAATATGCAAGGGCTGTCCTACATCCTAGAGAAAATGAAAACCAAAATCATTTTAGAGTAAAATAAAAAAAAAACCCACCAGCAGAACCTGGCTATTTTTAGATGTTTGTACTTTGTGCATACATTAAGAATAAAGTTCTTTTCCATAGGTGATCCTGGGAGTCCTGGTCCTCCTGGAGAGACTGTCTTTGTGCGAGGAGATCCGGGTGATAGTGGCATTCGAGGGGCACCAGGTAATCCTGGGCCACGAGGACAACAGGGAGCCAGAGGCCCTCCAGGGAGCCAAGGAAGAGAAGGCCCAAAGGGTATGGTCAGGCATGATTTTAAGTTCTGTGTGCACTAATTCCCAGCCCCTGTGACTGAGCCTTGTGCCCAGGGGATGGCCACTGGAGATGGAGCCGGGCAGAAAAGGTGGAGGCTGGACATTCCACAGCCCTTCCTGGTTACCTACAGACACCGTGGGGCTGGGGTAGAAGGTGAGAGTGGAGACAGATTCACATGCACTGCTTCACAACAGCTTGTTGGAAGACACCTTTACCACTCTGAGAATAAGGCAGTAAAACATTTGAGTTTGCCAGATAAGCAAACCATGACCCGCTCTTCAGGGGTCTTGAGAAACTATGGAAAATGCAGGTATGTTTGAACTAACAGACTCTCACATTTGCCCATGTCAATAGCTTGGAGCTTTCAACAGATTCTCTAGTTTGAAAACAGAAATCTACACTATTACTTCTTAGTTAGATACTCTGCTTCTTTCACACACTGTAGAGAAATCCCACCTACACCAATCACTTCCAATCTCTACAAAAAGATAAGTCATAAATTATAAGTCAGATCCAGACCAGAGAAAGAAGAAATGTCTATTTCTTTCTGTGGCACAACAGAGTTGAGGATTCCCAAGCATTTTTTTGTTACTCAAACATCCAGACTGCATTTTATTTTTGTTTGGTTTTACTTCCAGGTCCTATGGGGGTCCATGGCCCACAGGGTCCACCTGGTGCTTTAGGACAACCAGGAGACCAAGGTTTTCCAGGAAGACCTGGTCCCAGAGGTCCCACAGGTACTTATGAATCTGTTGCTCACTGTCATTCAACTGTAACTGTGATCCTTCTATTCATATATAATCATACTAATGTTACCATGCATGCAAATAATTTAAACAATCTCAGAAAAAAGATCCCTGAAATTGCCACTTAAATGGTTTCTCATTTCATTAAAAATTATTGAACTATTACTTTCTAATGTTGCCTCATATAAATGATTTCAGTTCTCATTCCATTCTTTAATCTAATTTACATGCCTGAAACTTGCTTCCACCTGCACCTCAATGACCACAATCTGCTTTCCATTTTTCAAATCCTTCAGGTTTCATAGGTAAGTTCATGACTTTTGATTATTTTTCTTTTCATGGGAGCTCCTTTATATATAGAAACATTCAGCTCTTATTAGAAGGTGGTTTCTAGGAATAATAGGTACTGCTAGCAGGGCATAGTCCTAATACATATTTCACAGAAACAGCACCAATGTCATGAGAATGCTCTGCTGAGAACTCTCATGTTAGGATGTCAATTAGACTTGTGAAACTTTTGTTTCTAGTTCTTTTTTGTTTGTTTTGTTTTGGTATTTTTTTGGTTTTCACACAAGATGCTTTCTAACCAAAATCATACCAAAAACTTGAATCCTAACACTGGATTACTACAAACACTGAACTCCCCATCTGACTAAATGTTGATCCAAAATGCAAACAGGCAAAAGTTGCCAGTAAATTTCAATATATAAAATGTGAATATCCTCTTTTTTTTTAAATTATGTATTATAATTACTTCAAACAGCCATTATGGGCTAGCCTTTTTGGCCTGCCTATTGATGGTTTTGCAGAAACAAAATACTGCAAAATTTTCCATGTGCTAAGGTGTTTGCACTGAAGCTGGGTAGGTCAGCTTTAGGGTTTAACACAAAGCAGTCTGGGGCACATTAAGACTGAAGCTGTATACCAAATATGTGAAATGTAGAATCATTGAATTGTTTAAGTTGGAAAAGACCATCCAGATATCAAGTCCCATCACTAACCCAGCACTGCCAAGACCACCCCTACACCATGTCCCCAGGTGCCACATCTACATGTCTTTTCAAAGCCTCCAGGCATGGTGACACCACCACTTCCCTGGGCAGCCTGTTCCAGGGCTTGACCCTTCCCATGAAGACATATTTCCTAATATCCAATATAAGTATCCCTTGATGAAACTTAAGGCCATTTCCCCTTGTCAAATGGAAGAAGAGACTCTCTACCAGCTCCTTTCAAGTAACTGTAATAGAGCAGTAAAGTCTTTCCTGACCCTCCTCCAGACTAAACACCCTCAGTTCCCTCAGGTGCTCCTCACCAGATTTGTGCTCCAGACCCTTCCCAGCTCCGTTGCCTCTCTGTGGACACACTCCAGCACCCCAATGTCTTTATGGTAGTGAGAAGCCCAAAACTGAATACAGGATTCAAGGTGCAGCCTCACCAGTGCTAGCACAGGGGAATGGTCACTGCCCTGGTCCTGCAGGCCACAGGCCAGGATGCCCCTGGCCTTCCTGCCCACCTGGGCAAAGATCATGGACCACCTAACATACACTTGCTAACACTGGCTTGCCACACTGTTAATACTGTACTAAAAGACTCAGAGTAAAATTAAAACCAGTAGGACTCAATAATTTGAGATTTTAAAATACTTAAAGTATACTCCTGAAAACCTAAATCAGCTAACATTTATGTTGACTTTCTGCATGGGAGCTATTAGCCAGTCTTGCAATTCACTTTCCCATTACACATTCCAGGTGACCCTGGTGAACCAGGAAAAGTAGATGATTCTTGCCCTACAATCCCAGGGCCTCCTGGGGAAGCAGGGCAGAGAGGAGAGGATGGCTCTGCAGGACTACCAGGGCCAATAGGCCACCCTGGACCCCAAGGTAAACTCATATTTTGAAAGTTTGGATGTTCTTCTCAGCCATTTAAACAACAAGTAAAAAACGGTCAGAGTGTCAGAGATACTTCTCTGTGTTTTACCCTCTCCTCCTTAAACACTTACTGTCTCCAGAAACACATAGTGGGATGATTAATGCTGAGGATGATGGATAAATGTAGCTGAACCAAGCTGTCTGAGCCTGCCTGCACTACATTCCCATTTCCTAGGCCAGGCAGGGCAAAAGCATAAGACACTGTTGAGAAAAAAGTTCTTCAAGTGGTATTTTTCCTTTTTCCCCACCAAGTTATACAGCAATGCCTCAAACCATCCCTGTGGTTTAAACCTATTTGGTACATGCTTTAAAATCTAACAATAATGAATCCTAAATCTCTGCTAACTAAAGTCCCAAAAGGACACTGAAGTCAGAGAAGTGGCTACAATAGAGGTCTTTATCTGTTAGACCATGAAAAAGTTACCACCAAAGAAAACTGACCAAAGAGATCTTAAAAGAAAGTGATGAAAGACTGAAATGTTCTTCTGACAAATGAAAAGAAAACAAGGGTGATGCTGGTACTCGTAATCCCAAAAGAGAAGCCACCATCATAGAAGCACAGCATAGGCTGTATGGCAGAGTGCCTTCAGTTTAGGTGGTGGAATCCCTTGTGTGCTTTTAGGCATTTCCTACTTGGCAAACCAAAGTTTGGTTGTGTTGGCTGTTCTGGGTCCAGAGAAAAAGAAACATGATTGTCTCCCAGGAGATTCCCTGCACCAGTGATTCCCATCATGAAAGGGAACAATGCAGTTTTCAGTTAACTCTCTAGTTTTGGCTATCTTAGTTGATTTGCTGGCTAAAAAAGGTTTCTGGGGTTACAGCTGCATTTCCTTTATATACATCATTAAGGGTTTCTGTAAAATCAGGTGATACAGTGATACACATATTTTCACTTGTTTTATGAAAGAAATAAAGAAATAGTAATGCTTTTTCCTTCATTAAGATAGGATAATCCAATTTTTTCCTGGCTTGGAAGGCAAACTCTAAGTTTTACTGGCAAAAGCAATGGATTTTATTAGAACCCCTCAATGTGCTTAAGCTTTGGAAGAATAACTCTGCAACCAACATAGAAAAGATGTTAATTTTTTTTTTTTGACTGGTTCAGACTTTCTTAGTAAAAAGTAATAAGGGGAAGTTTGGATGCTGTGAGACAACCTTGAATTACTCAGTTTGCAGGTTAAATAGCAAAGTCTGCAAGGAATGAAACACCATTACTGAGAAACAACTGTGATGGATGCTAGAGAAATACCCTCATCTGAAAACTTTTTTATCAAAAGGGGAAAACTTCTAAGTGCAACAATACCTGATAAGTGTTACTTTGTTCAGTTCAGATTATGTTTTAAGTAGCCATTGAACAAGCCCATCATTATCTACACACTACATGAGATGAGATGTACTTTTTATTGTCAGAGCCACACCTTCCCCACAATGTATAAAGTGCATGGACATGTGAGAAATACAGAAATGTGAGGCCATCAGGAGCCTAAAAATGTCCAGTTCTGCAGTCTCTCCCTATTCTCTAAGTACTCCAATACATCCATTACTTCAAAGGGAGTTCACTATGTGTTCTAAGACATAGCTGAATGGGGCTCTCAAAGCTGACAGCTTGGCTTGCCTCAGGAGGAGTACATTGCTCATTCCATGGTACAGATCCTGATGGCAGTTCTGCATGAGGTTTGCATGATAATGTTTGCTGGGGAGTGCTTTGATTTCAACTGTAAATCACACAAGATCTCTGCACAGGATGGAAAACCTTATCAGGAGCTGCTGTTCCTAAGTCATGTCTCAGCTACTGCTGTGGTCACAGGGTGAATAAGTGGTGAAGAGAATTCCCAGCAGAAGCAGTTCTGCACCTCCCTGTCCTGGTGTCCATTTTGCTGATTGGCCCTTTGTCTTTGGACAGTGCAGAGCCTTAAATGCAGCCCTATGAAGGAAAAGCACATACTTTGTATTTATTTAGGCATAAAAGGTGAAGAAGGATCATATGGCCTGCCAGGGCAAGATGGGTTACCTGGGGCACCTGGACCACCAGGTGACCAAGGGAGCCAAGGAGAGCAAGGATACGCTGGGCCACAAGGTAAGAACAGAGCATGACTTTGGGGGGGAGATGTGTGAGAGGATGCACAGACTCAGTTTTCTGTCTGCTCCCCCAGCTCCCACATGGATACATCCATCTCTAGCCTGAGATTCCATGACACCTCTTGCCCCTTCTCAGTTCAAGCATTGACAGTGACATTTGTGAATGATTTCATAACAAGACCCGTTGAAAGAAAATTTATCTCAGTATCCATTATTAAGCAGAAAGGCAATTAAGCACCCATACTCATACAGAATATATCAATAGGAATGCACCTCTGAGCCAGGGCTAATGGGGCAACTGTCTGGCAGTAATTAAAGTTGTATTTTATCCGTGACTGCTCTCTAATAAATTAAGGGTTTAATACATATTTGAGCAAGGGGCATCGACTGTTCCTGCAAAGATTCAAATTCAGTCCAAACATTCTATTCATCCTAGTGAGTAAGTCTGGGAAATCATTGCCCACTTCGGTTTGTTTCCCAATCCATACAGCACAAGACAGGCACAATAGAAAAGCCAAGTGCCAAACATTCAGTGGCAATCTAGTTAATTTCTCTCCCAGAAGAAAGATTACCGAAGTCTGCTTGTATCTTTATTGCTTATGACAGCCTCGAAGTTGTATTATATTCAGTTGGGAACTTCTTACTGAATATTTAACACACAGCTGGTGTGTACTTTTACTGTATCTTATACAAATAAATTTCTTTTACCTTGCTCCAAGGTCCACCAGGCCAAACTGGTGTCCCAGGACAACCAGGCCCCCAGATTAGATCTGCAAGTGGATTCTTGCTCGTCCTTCACAGTCAGTCAGACAGAGAACCACTCTGCCCACAGGGGATGCCAAAGTTATGGACTGGCTATAGCCTGCTGTACCTGGAAGGACAAGAGAAAGCCCATAATCAAGATCTTGGTATGTATTGAACATGATTGCTCTCCAGCTAAGGGATAATATGGTGTTATCTATACAAGGAAAGACAAGTCACATGGAGCAAGCTATAGAACTGTCAGTTACTTATTTTCTATGCTAATTTACAATAATTTACACTGATGATAATGAACTTGGATATGCTGCCCTATTGTCACCCATTTAAAATGGCTTTCTGCTGCTCTGCAATTGAACGCAGAAGTATTCCTAAGTAATTTTGACTTCAAGGGGTTTATTTCACTTATCCCAGCTCATTTTAGGCCGTCTTTGAAGTCACTGGAGAGATTTTCCTAGGTCAGAAATCTTACTTGGCCACTCTGAAATAACTCCCTGGAGGATCTGCTCCATTTTTACTGTAGACACAACTTGGGAAAGAGCTGGTTAAGTTGGGTAAGCACAGTTGGGCAATATAAGTAAGCTTTACAAGTAAATTATGCATCATGTGTACAGCAGAATCCTGTGCTTTTCAGAGTCAGAAGCTAATATTTTTTGGAAAAGCCAAAGCCAAATTCCTTCCAGAGACAGCTCCTTTTGGTGCCTTGGGTCACTTCCTCCCTGTTTTATACAATTCTGACTAAAATTAGATGTCTAAATAAGCTGCCTGACTTGCAGCCTGAGGAACTGATTGGTGGCAATTTGCACAGAAAAAGTTTTCTGAATTCTTGTTGACTTGTTATACAAGAGTCAGAGAAGTCTCTGAGGAGGAAAGATCAAGGACCTAATAAGCTGAACAAAAAAGAAGTGTTTAGAAGAGCAATAAAAGGAGCTATTTTTAGAATAGAAGTGATGTTTTAGAATGTTTTCACTATTGTGTGTTTGGCATTTCCCAGGAGAGCCAGTTGTTAACAGAATGCCTCATAACAGCAGTGAAAATATGATTCAAAGGAAACTGAGTCCTTGTCTCCTGTGTGATTTTGCAGGCATCTTTCTTACTCAGGCTGCTCCAGATCCTTCATTAGTACTGGAATGGAATATTATCAGTGATAAACAAAATTGGCTTCTGTACATAAATGTCACGTTTTAATTGAAAGTGTTTGGGTTTGGGAAATAACACTTCACACACCAAGTTCAAGGCCGAACTTTGTGTAGTGATTACTGCTAACTCAATAGGCCATCATGAAACTACTCTAAATTCAGTTCTGGAAGAACTTCACCACAGAAATATGCACTGGTCACTTCTTGGTTCCCACTGATGTCTGCCTGATGAGATTTTTGCAGGATTGGCTTTGCAAAATCTGTCAATCCCTTTATTTCACTTTGAATGGAACAGGAGTGTGTGAAACCTTTCTGGAAGGCAGTAGGATAGCTGCTGAGATTGCAGCTTAATGGACTGCTAGCAACGGCTTGTCATACTTCACAAAAATGCTTCTATTTATCAGTATTGTCATTTGGTTTCTCACTGCTCCTAATGAGTTTGTAAATAGCTGATCTCCTTTTAAACCAGTCACCACCTCTTGCCTAATTTATTTTTCAGTGTTGGCACAGCTAAGAAATTTGTTATCATAACTGTTTCTCATGGTGACAAACTACATCATGTTTAAGTATCAGACTGGCACAATTAAATATTACTGGTCAAAGGAAGATACTTACTGGTAATAGGTCTCTGTTTTTCATGTGGACATTTTGGTAAAGGGCTCGGGAGGTTTAACATCTGCGCATTACCCAAGTCCCGCTAAAACGCGCAGTGTTGCAGCACCATTGGCTGGAATACAATCTTCAGCTTACCTAGGAAGTGAAATAAGTGGCATCACTTGCTGTGGTTTCCAGGTCTGGCAGGGTCCTGCCTGCCTGTGTTTAGCACCATGCCATTTGCCTACTGCAACATCAACCAGGTGTGTTACTACGCCAGCCGCAACGACAAGTCCTACTGGCTGTCCAGCGCCGCGCCGCTGCCCACGGCGCCGCTGGCCGAGGAGGACATCCAGCCCTACATCAGCAGGTGCGCCGTGTGCCAGGCCCCCGCACGGGCAGTGGCCCTGCACAGCCAGGACCAGTCCATTCCGCCCTGCCCGCCCAACTGGAGGAGCCTGTGGATAGGATACTCGTTTTTGATGGTAAGAAAGTTGGGAGTATGATTAGATAGATAGGTTTCTTTCATCCAGCTTTTGTATTCTAAAGGTTGAAGGATTTTTAGCTCTGGAAAGTAAATTATTTAATGTGTAACAAACGTTAAAGAGCAAAATTCACAAGAAACGAGATAAAGGTTAGTTCCAAAGTGGAGAACCTGGCTGTAGCTACATATACTGTACTCAGAGACTTAAGATACACATTTATTACAGTTACAAAGGTTTTGCCTCCTTGTCTATAATAAACAACAGGATTTTCACCTACAAAGACACAATTTTCAGAGTTAGAGCTCCAGGTCTTTTTAATGCCATCCTCAAGTTATGTTTGCAGCAGTTTGGATAACAGCATCATTCTGAATCAACTCAGACTAGTCCTTCCTTCAGTTTGATAAATATCTGAAAATGAGCCAGCTCTGGACTTTGAGATTAATTTATTACAGAGCAAATTAAGATTTTCTCCAGCAAAAGAATCTTACTCCAATATAAGATTACGAAAAATGGCACAGTTAAAAGCAAGTAGGCAAAAAGACAGATGAACATAATTTACCTATTTTTCATGCACAGGTTGTCTCTTTGTTCTTTCCAGCACACTGGATCTGGTGACCAGGGTGGTGGACAGTCCCTCATGTCCCCTGGAAGCTGCCTGGAAGACTTCAGATCAGCACCATTCATCGAGTGCCAGGGCCAGCGGGGAACGTGTCAGTTCTTTGCTAATGAATACAGTTTCTGGCTGACCACTGTGATGCCTGAGCTGCAGTTTGCATCAGCCCCCCTGTCAGGGACTCTTAAAGAAGGACAAGAGCAGAGGAAAAAAATCAGTAGATGCCAGGTGTGCCTGAAGCATGGCTAAGAAGGAAACCAAAAGCAGGCAGCTACAGAGAGAGGCTTATGGGAGGATGAGCAATGTGCCAAAGGTTTAAACAGCAGCTTGTGTTTGAATCTGTGTCAAAGTGTGCAGCACTGTTCTTTGCTGGAATGGAAAAATGTGACAAAGATGAGGGATCTGCTGAACCTCATCCACTCATGTACACACATCCACAGGCAGTAAAATCTCATGTAAAATAATTAATTAAGACAAAACTCTGTCCCATTGGAGCCCACTGCTGTAAATACAGGGAACAAGGTGAGCTTGGAGGATTAAGTCAAGCTGGAAGACCAAGGACATCATACCTGTTGTGCAAGAGACTGGATTTCCTGTTAGAAATGGCATTTACAGCAGGAAGAATATATGCATTTACATGGCATATTATAAATAGTTATCCATACCAATAGAAATGTGCAAACATATAAATGTCAAAGCCCTGTAGCTGAATTTCCCAAGCTAAAGAAACTTTGCACTTGCTGTTTCCGAGGGAAGGGAAAATTGTAATTGTTAAAAAATAATCTAATAATAAAAACAATGAAGATCAAAGTCTTTTACCACTGCAGTACTGAACCAGATTCTGAAAGAATTGTTAATTGGGCTTTCATAAGCAACAAAAAGCTGCAAATCCATTTAACAGAAGAATATGTAAGAAAATAAAATTATCTGAGATAACAAATCCTTAAAAACCTCTATTTATATTTACAATTAGTTTCTAACAGCAATTACATTAAATTATTAAACTCTAATCCAAGTTTCCAAAGAAACAAAGCAATTTCTAATATTAACTGAAAAGAAACAGTGACATGGGATAAAATGGGTGAACTTATCTGAGTGATGAATATAAGACGTGTTAGGACAATAAATTGTGTTCATTTTTTGCTTCTTTTTAAATACACCACAAAAAAAAAAAAAAGAACCATCACCATTAAGATCCTTATGGAATGACAGCTCTGAAGATCCTTTTGATTTTTAAAGCCCTGATTGCAAAAATGTTCATATCCTAAAGCACTAATCACCTTTTGAAAAAATGAAAACATGATTGTACCTTCTTCATTCATCTGTAAAACCAGAACTGTTCTGTATCATGGGGAAACATCTGAAAACACAGATTGCAAGTGTAGAATCCATCATGTGCAGAAGGGCCACAAATGCTCCTTTTATCACTCAAATAAGCTACATTTTACTAGAATGGAATCAAATGCTTTTTCCAGCACTTTTCATTTCAATTTGTGTTCACTGAGGTGCCCCCAGCAAAAGGATTTTCAAGGAAACTGAATCCTCATCCGAGGGTCCTAATTCAAAGCAAACTCCCTCTGAAGCCATCACGAGCACAACAGGCTGATCAGCCAATTTAAAAGCTGGATACACAAACTCAAAGAGCAGGAAAAACAGACATTCCAGGCTCAGCCAGAGGAAAATAAAACAGTCAGAGGATAAGTCCAGTCGAGTGTAAATACATCTGACTGTGCAACTTCCTCCTGACACAACCAACCAAACCTCTCCCATGTGCTGTGGTGGTCCACTGACCGTGCCCTTTCACCTGGGCAAGGGTCAGGAGCCCTCCTGGGGCATGATGTGCCATTCCCACCTGTGCCAGGGAACATTTCCCTCCTGGGTCACTCCCAGGTGATCCTGACTGGACTCAGCAGATGTGACACTGCAGCAGGGGCCAATCCCAGTGACCTGTATGCAGGAATTCCATCCCCTCCTGACTCAGGCAGTGTCCTACAAGCAGGGGAGAGCAGTCTGACATAACCCCAAAGTCTGTGAGGTGCTGAGCAGCTCAGGAGCTTCCTGTGGCAAGAAAGCAGTGGGTGGAGAGGAGCAGCAGTGCTTAGGCCACCCCTTCTCCAAGGTGTGCAGC
The DNA here is from genome assembly GCA_003676055.1 of Chloebia gouldiae. Classification (NCBI taxonomy): domain Eukaryota; kingdom Metazoa; phylum Chordata; class Aves; order Passeriformes; family Passeridae; genus Chloebia; species Chloebia gouldiae. Next base: position 2,923,480 of record QUSF01000034.1, on the reverse strand, counting down.
CAAAGCCCCAGGGGCTGGGAGCTGCTGCTCACAGGGGCTCAGGTCAGGGCCCCTTTCCTGAGTGGATTTAGCTGATTCCACACTGAGGTCTCGTTTATGAGCCTCACCTGGCAGTGCTCACCAGCCCCTCTGTCACTCATCTGCAGCCTCTTTTTGGGTGAGAAACTCTGGAGAGGGGCTGTGCCTTTCCTGGAAAGCAAAGTGGGGCTTTTGGTATAAAGTGTACTGAGGTAAACAATAACCAAAACCTTATGCACTGTGTTACTGCAAACTGGGTCATAGGGACAAAGTGAAAACAAAAGAATAAAAAGAGTTTTTGGAATTGCATCTGTGTTCATGTAACTTGAACAAATGCACCAAAAACTCTTTAAAACATCAGCAAAAAGCCTCACCAATAATTTAAACAGGCTATTTCACAGCATTTTACCATGTTGCTCTTTTGTTTGCTTTAAAACACCCCACAATGTTTTGTTTGCTTTAAAAACCCCCCATATTTGTGTATCACCTTGATGCAGAGTTTTTGCAACTGTGCCAGTTCCATTTTAGTGTGGTCTGTAAGAACATATATAGAAATGTATTTTAAGCTACTACTGATAGATCAGATAAGTCTGTAAATTCCTGTTCCATGCTCAGCTAACTCCATAAGGCATTTGTCAGAAATATTGTACTAATTCAAAATTAAATTGCAGATAAATTGCTTAATATTACACAGCAAGTAAAATATAACGTATAAAGCAGCAGATGCTTTAACTCTGCAATCACTTGTTCAGTGACTAAAAGCAGAAAAATAATTGGTAAATTATTCATAGGGAACCTATTTATGAGATTAAGTGTGAAAAGGCACAGCTGAAACTGTTAAGAGTAAAAACACCCCTAAAAGCAATGGCCTTGTGCTGCCCCTTGAAGTACAAATTACCCTTATTGTGGCATTCCAGAGTTTGGATCTTGTGCAGGCCCAGTCAAGAAGTGAATTTTATCCTCAACAGCAGGCAGGATATTAAGAGCAACACAGAAAATGATGCTGGCTGCACTTGGAGGTCACTGAAATTGGAGCCATTTTGGGGTGAACTGCCCTGAAATTAAACTCAGAACCAGTGATTTCCAATGAAATTTGCCTGCCCATCACCATGGCAAACCATGGCCAGGACACAGGGAAGGTCCTGGTTCTAACTCAAGGCACCCAGGGCAGGTGACAGATTATTGCCCCCACATCCCTGTGCATCAGGATTTCTAGAGGATAAGAAGTGGAAGGAAACCACTGGAGGCCTGAAACCTGATCTGCTCACAAGAAGTGTGACCATTTTTGCTTCATTTGGTGTTTTTCATTACAAGGAAGGAGATGCACAAGCCAATACTGAAAACATCTCTTGAATGTAATCTTTTGGTGTATACAGAGTGCGTCAAAAGGGAGAGACTAAAACAAAACTTAAAACAGGTATCACTGATTTTATCATATTGGTGCTATGCTGTAAAAATGGTATTTTAGAGCACTTCAAATTCATCTGTGTACAACAGAGCTTGTGGATTTGGAGTCCACAAGGCACATGCATAGAACAGGTATCAGAATGAGAGGACAGCAATGCTTCAGCTCCAGACAGAGGAGGTGCCTGGGTGGGGCCCGTGAGCTGACACTGCTCCTACAGAAGCAGTGCAGGGGCCATGGCCGGGCCTTGCTGCCCCAGGTCCCTGCTTGTCATGTGCTGGGAGCTGCCAGGGCTGGGAGCTGGCCCTGGCTGGCAGCCACACACCCACCCAGCTGCTTCACCCCCCAGCAGGACAGGAAGGACAAAGAGCAAGAAAATTCATTAGCTGGCATATAGATGGGGAAATCATTTACCAAGTACTGTTGGGGGCTAAACAGACTCAGCTCAGGGAATTCAATTTATTGTTTTGGGGAAAAAGTTGACAAACCTTAACATACCTTTCCTCTAAGTTTCCCAAGGTCAACTCACTCCAGGCCCTGCTCTGCTCCCTTGTTACCACAGCCAGTCAGACCCCTCAGTGAGGCAGGGGGCAGCCAGAAGCTTCTTGGGACAGGTGATGTTCCAGGTACAAAGTGGCTTCTATGTGCTGCACCTTCCTTCTCACTCTCTTCCTGTGCTCTGACATTGTTCCTCCATAGGCTGCAGCCCTTTTGTGGCAGTACCTGCACTGGCATGGGTCATTCCCAGAACCACATTATTATGTGCAACAAGTTTAAGCAAAACTGGTCCAGGGATTCTTCCAGGGCAAACTCTTAACCAAAGAAACCTCTTTTCTAGTTTGGCTGGTTCAGGAGCACCAGAGGAAAAAAGTAGCATGAAAACAGTCAAACCCCAGAATTCTACAGTCCATACATTTTTTGCCTGTATTTGAGGCAAATTAAGCAAACCTTTTATCCATTATCCCAGGCAGCTCACTTGTTTGGAAAGGATTCCCCTAAAGCTTTGAAGCAGGCTCTGGAGCAGACTGAATGTGCTCTGCACCACAGCTGCTCTGGGCACTCAGGGCCAGCCTGCAGGGACTGTGCCAGCCCTCCAGCACAGCGTGTGGGGCCACACCAGCAGCCCTCACAACGCTCTGACCTGTACCTTCATGCAGGTTCAGGACACAAACCACGGCCATCTGGGAGCTTGTTTCTGTCACTCCACATGGCCACCTCACACTGATGTCCCAAACTGACTCCCAGCCCTTCCAGGCTGTACAAGCAATCCTTAAGTAACTTTTAACTCCACTCAGTGGCCATCCACAGACAAATGCTGCACAGATGAGGACTTCGGTCCTAAGGCTTGACTAGCATTAGAACTGAGCAAGACAGAAAACAACCATCCAAGGCCATGGGGAGGAGCTGAAATGGGGAACAATTGTTTGCAAGAAAAAGGATCTCTTCAAAGCCAGCTTTGAGAAGCGGCAGTCAGGCAAGGACAGAGCCCATCAGTCTTCAAAACAATAAAAAAATTCAGGCAGCTCTGGTAAAAACTTTCCAGCAGGTGAAACAATTGCTTCATAAAACCGAGGATCTATTTCATGACTGGATCTGATTTCAGAAATCAGCATTTTAAACTGACCAAACAACAAAAACAGCTGCTGAAATTCTGCCCACCTCAACCATCTGGAAAACCAGCCAGGTGGAGAAAAAAAATCCCCAACAGCACTCCAACAGATGCTGCTCCATATTTATACGTAACAGCTTTCCCCTTTCCTAGTCACTTCATCCAGATGTTCCAGAAGGTACTGGAAGTTCAATTAGAGGTGACATTTTATAAGTGCAAAGTAAAAACAACTCCATATTTATCATTCTGGAGTGAACCTGTCCAACCTGTTTCTACATGTAAGGCTGCTCACAGAGCTCACAGCACAGCTCACCTTGTGCTTGACCACACACTGCTCCACTGCTTCACAGAAGTCAGGCTTGATCTTTGTGGGATTTGAAATTCCACATATTTAAATGTTTTCCACAGATTCACCAAGTTAGAAATGCAGAACATATGAGACAAATCCCAACCAAGTCCTAAGGGAAGACCCGTAGTAAGGTACTACCTTACAAACTGTTGTGTTCCTGTCTGCTACTCCTGGCTGGTTTATAGCAAGATTTAGAATTAAGCACTCAAGACCCAAACTGACATCAGGTTCAGCTTGGCAAAACAAAGTTTCAGCACACAGGAAAACACGAACTCTTCCAGAATTTAGTCTTCCATGCACATGGCAAACACCACTCCAAATGGGCGCTTTCATTGGAGATTAAATTTTCTCATGGGCAGAAATCAAATTCTGATGGGAAGTAAGAAAAAAATAAAAATTGCTACTCTGAGGCAGTTGTTGCTGTAGTCTGACTCTGCACATCTGCATTTTAAGAACTACAAAACAAATTAGTATTTTAGAATGCTGTAATTCTATTGTGCTTCAACATTTAAGATGTAAGAATTTTTTTATATATATAGGGAACAATGAGAAGCTTATAATAATCCCATGCAATGATTCTGTCCTTCATGTCTGCACACTCCAGAAGCCACAGCACAAACACCAGGATCTGCTGGCCAGCTGTGGTGTGGAAGCACAATCCACATTCAGTCCCTCAGTGCTGAACCCAAAGGGGCACAATTCCCCAGCCATGGAATCAGAGGGGAAAAGGAGAGCAAGCCCCGTTCCCATCCCCTCCCAGCAGCAGGGAGGGCAGCTGGACCCAAACTCCTTCCCAAACTGTTCACTCCCCCGTGCTGGGCCATCTCCATGCTCACACCTCTGGAGAGAAGCAGCAGCTTCAAAGGTTCAGCAGTTCTGTTATAATATAACAGCATATATGCACTTGGTACATAGGGGTATCATAATTAAACAGCAAGGGGTGGCCAGAGAAGGTTTAGTCCTGCAGGCAGAGAAAAAAGGCAAATCTGCTGGCCTAAAGTGTCCAGTCCCTCCACTAGCTCCTACTACACCCCATATGCCTATATAAATACTGTTTTCTTGGTATTTTAAGGGGATTTTTTTTTCTCTTTAGGAGAAGTGGTGCTGCCAGGGAAAACAACACACTGACACAAAACCACAGAATTTGCCTGTGCTTAAAAGACAAGATGGAAGAGGGACAATAATTTTAAAAGCTAAACACAGTTCTTTCATCCCATCTTAATTCTGGGCTGTGAGAAACCCTTATTTATGAACAGTAATATGTTAGGTCATTCAACCATTAAATTTCAAGAATGTGCCCATTAACAAGTCTGCTGATTAGGATTAATTAGGGAGTGGAATTTCTTACATGGTACCTGATCACAGAGTTTAGAGGAAGTATAAAAAGCTCACAAGAAATCACAGCTCCTACAACAAAGGATCAAACTGCAGATGCTGAAATATTTTATACAAAGCTACATTTGCTTCAGGAGCCCTTACCTGAGACAGGCAGTGACCAGAGAAGAAGCAAGGTCCAACACCCACCTGGGTAACTGCCCTTAAGTTTTGTCCCTGAAGAGACCAAGTGCAAGAGAGCACACTGGGGATTCATCTGCCACATCTGCCCTCAGCAGTGCTCTGAAAACTATTTGATGGGGGCTTTAATGACAAAAATCCTGCTGAGGGCTCACAGAATAGTTTGGGTTTGAAGGGCCCGTTAAAGGCCATCCAGTCCAACGCACCTGCAATGAGCAGGTGTTACTAAACCTTCCAAATATTGTATGTAGCAGAACTTTTCAATAATCTAACTCCAAAACTTCCCCTAAATTAAAAAGAAACAAAGTTAGTCCCAATACAATCAACCTACCCCCTTGGTATCACAAGTCTTCATTTCTAACAACATAGCAGCAGCTCTGTCATTTCAAATATAAACATTATTAATCATGACAATTAAAACCAAACAGCTTTAAATGTTAAAAAATATTTATTTCAATTCTGTATACAAAAAAAAAAATGTCAAAACAACAGATCATTTATTAGTGCTGGCAGTTTTTGTGAATATTTAATGGCATATATGTCTAAGCTCACTTTACAAAAACAAGTGCTTATAGAATTGTAATCAGGTTTTTGATTTTACTTAAGTATCTTTTTTCACCTGACTAGTAGCACATCCTGTGCTTTTAAATAAGAAAAATAGAGTTTAGCACACACAGTATGTTACACTGCAACTTCTGACCAGAGCATTAAAGAACTTCTGAGGAACCAATGCTACATTATTCTCATTTACATCCAATCATTACCTCCTGAGAAAAATATGTAGGTTTTTGAGACTTATTTTCAGTGAACATAAAAAAAAGTTGGTCTTCTATAAGAGTGTATTCCATGGCTATTGCATATGTACAAAACCACCCAAGCCCAAGAACACCCCAGAAATCAGCATTCTGTCTGTACCTGGAGTCCCACTGCAGCTGTGCCTGTTGTGTCCCAAAACCCAGAGCACAAAGTCTGCATCCTGATATTGTGCTTTCACCTGCAAACAAGAGCTTCCCCTACATACATTAGCTACAAACAGAATGGGCAGGTACAATTTATTTAAAGAACACAGCAAAACATTCCCTTTCAGGACATTTTTCTGTATGAAATATACAGCACTGTTTTTTATATTCAAAAAACAACCTCATAGAAAGGTAGACTTCATAAAGCACAGGTTGGTGAAACTCTGAAACTGCTTATCCTAATCCTCCACTCCATCAGTGCTGTGAGGAGATTCCAACAGGTCTGTGTCAAAAGCCAATAACCAAATTATTCTTCTGCAATCACACCTCTCTGCAATAGTTTTAGAGAAACATCCCCAAGTTCTTTCATTCTGAGGCTAAAAAGCCTGGACAAGGAGTGATTTTCAGGGCTATACTGGAACCAGAGCCCCTCAGGTTCATCAGTTAACACTGAGAGGCAGCAGTGCCAGAGGCAGGACAGCCTTGTGTGGAGGGTGTGCCCAGAGGGACAACTGAGCTCTCAGGTCTCCTGTCAGCTCCTCTGGTTGGGCAAGGAAATTCTCAAAAATGAAGAATTCAAGGTAGCCCGTGTTTAGGAATGATCTTCACAAATCTACAAACTCTCAGGTCTGATATTGGTCTTCAAACAAGATAAATATTGAGAAATAGTGGAAATTTTAAAGCTGCATGAACAGCATATACAAAATACCAAGCCTTCTTAGAAAGGGAAACAGACGCTTCAAAAAAAGTGTATTACTAAATAAATACATGCTTTGTATGGCATAGCCACACAGCTTTACACAAAACTCCTAACAAATTATTTCAGCTCTGTAAAGGACAGAACTGAAAGCAGTTTTTGATTTAAAACATAAATATTAAGAAAGGCTTTAGGAAAACATAAGTAGTAACAACTCAGTTTTATTTCATCCAGGCTCTAGATGATATGGTGTGAGGAAGACTGCAACACTGAAGTTTGTATTAAATAATTTCCTTGGTAAGGACAGCTGGGGAAGGACAGACAACTATTTGTCTGCTCAAGATCTTAAGCCTAGATTCACATGACCCAGCCACTGTTATCAAAGCAATCTTTTCAAGTGTCATTTCACATGGCAATCCCAAAAAATGAGCTGGTCAGCACAGATAACTGAGAAAGGTTTGTAAGGAAAAATTGCATAGTTTTAAAGTTACATAGAAAATGTAACATTTCAGTTGCAATGGATGAAGAAAACCTATTGTCTGAGAATATCAACAGTCAAGAAGCCAAGGAATTCTTAAAGCTATACAAAATAATTTAAGGAAACAAAGACAGCTTGGTAAAACCATCGGTCTTCTTCCATTTAAGGTGCATTAAGATGGAGATAGCCAAAGATCACATTTTGATTCTTATCTCACTTCTTATTCAAGTTCCAACTGGAGTCAGAACTCACAAAATCATATGCAGTTTTGCAACAAGTAGTAAAAATAATGGAAAAAGACTATAAATGATTCTGTAAATTACAGATTACAAATAAATCTGTAAATATTTTGGTAAGTCTGAATAGCACTTTACACCAACACCTGCCAACTTCATCGTCTGTCAAACCTACGAAGCCTTCGCCTTCTCATGTCCTCTTCCGAGTTCTCAGGTGGGAACCAAAACCCATAAGGTCGTTGCCCATAATTGTGTGTTCCTCCACCAAAATCTACAAGACACAATGAAAAACAACTGTTATTTTGGTCTGTAATAGGAGAAAAATGCACATATATCCTGTAAGCCAAAGCGTCACTATACAAAGGAGACAGAGAATTGAATGTTTTCAATTCTGATGGTTTCAGGGCAATTACAACCTCCAGAAACTGCTCTTCAAGACAGTCAAATAAAAAGAAAAACCAAAACCAGAAAACTCCCCCAAACAATAAAGCTACCACCACACAAAAAACCACCCCAACCCAACAAAAAAACCAAACCAAACAACAAACCACAACAAAAAGAACATCTAACAAGTATTAACCCATTAAGAATAACAAGTATTAACAAGTATTCACATTTTTCACAATCCCTGCTTTACACAGTGAACTCCAGAATGTTAAACTATTTAAATGCCCTCAGCAGTTGCTTCTGCTAAAAGCAGCTTTTGTGTTTGCTTTTAGTACCAAGCCCAACATGTGCAGACCCACAGCAGATGGCAGCAGTTTCACAAGGGAAGGACACGTGGCAGCCCAAGCATTCAGCTGCAAACAAAATAATCTGAGCAGCAAGAGCACAGCCAGCCCCACAGCTCTGGCTGTGGAAGCAGGACAGGCCCTTCAGCAGCTCTCCAGAATTCCCATCGAGGCACCCAGCAAGGCTCGGTTACTCCCACCAGCTCAGCTGAGGGGCTCTGGGAAACAAAACCACAGCCTGCCTTCTGAGCAGAATTAGAGTGTTAAGGACAAGCAAATTTGCTTTAAAGGTAATAAAACCTTTGTAACATTCAGCATTTCTTAAGTTTTCACCTGCCCCACATACGGTTAAAACTGCATCGTAATGCTGTAGATTTATAATTGATTTTTGAATCATAATTAAACTACTTACCTTTTTTAAAAAAATCTTTCCAGTAGTGAAATTGTCAACTAAATATTAACGTTTCTTATAAAAACATTTATTTTTCTATAGAGCATCCAAGGTTAATTTTTATTCAAGAAAACAGATACAACTTATACAGTTAAGACAAGTCTTTGCATAGTCCCTGTAAAATATGCTCAACCCTTCAAATATACATGTGCTTTAATAATCACTAACAGTAGAATGAGGTGTTATAAAAAAGATGAAAAACGCTCTCTTGTATATTGACCCAAAAATAGAAGGCTAGACAATATATTTTGACAAGCTTTAGGTTGAAGAAAAGATATTTTTTTAGATCAAACAAAATGTTGAACAGCAAAGTCTGGATGTTTTAAACACATGTATCTATATCTGCTTGTAGATATTTAAATTATCCTGTTACCTAAAATAGTTCCCTGACACCTTTTTTCTTTTAATTACTGCAGAAATATTAATGAAATAACACCTTCATCTTATCAAAATATTTATAAGCCACAGTGTTCAGAAATGGTAATTAGGCCACTGCTACTACTGAAACACCACCTGACATCTGTGCAAGAAACCAACACAGGCTTTTCAACACATCAGCAAAAACAAATTAAAGACGAATGGAATCTAAGTCTGCATGTAAAGGATACAGAAAACTGCAACAATACTGATGACAGATAAAACCAAAGGATAAAGTACAACAAACATAGAACAAAACATTAACCCTTCCATGGCCTATTTCACAAATTTCTTGTGAACTAGAACTATGCTCTAGTAGTGAGTACAGAAGACTGAGACCCCCATCCCTATCCTGTCACTCTGTGTTGGAGTTTCTTTCATTACTTAAGTTCATAATTAAAGCACTTTGGAGCAAAACAAGAAAATCACTGTAATTGGAACAGATGTAACTACACCTGCAACGCCACAGAAAAGTGACATCAAACATTCTCACTTGATTTTTCCTCTTCTCTGAAGTTATGACCTTATTTTTAGGTTCGATAATAGGATTTGCAAGACAGTTTCTGTAAGATTCAGGAGGAATATATCAAACTACCAAACTGTTAAAGTCTCACTAGTAGAAATATGAAATTAGGTCTGATAAGAGGAGTGTAGCAAATAAATAGCAGAAGTATCACAAAGCCGTATGTCTGTATATTTCTTTTTCATGCTAGCTTTACTTGTGTTAAAGAAGACTCTAGAACATTTCAGTTGAACAGCTTACCATTTTCAGTATCATCATCTGTCCTGGCACTACTGAATGTGGTATCCATATGAAAACCAAACTATACAGACACTTAAATACCCATACAAAGAACAGACACTTCTCATTTCTACAAAAACTCTTACTTCTGGAGACACTTTGCTGTAGAAGATAATCACAGACAGCAGTGATTTCTTTTGAACCCAGCAAGGACCACACAACCAAAACAGAGAGCTCTGATCTGGATATTTGATCAAATGTCATAACAACTTCCAGCACTTGCTTGGCTTTCATTTATACCAGTTTTATATAAATTATCTCTTCCATAAATAGAATAGCCCTATTACTATGTTATAAGAACAGAATATAATTAAAGTTTACTAAGCAGCTACAGATCACATACAGTGTAATATACTGAACACCTGACTTGCCTTGCTTTTTAATGCAAAAATACCAATGTTTAAAGGGTTCAATTTAATAAAATGGGATTTATCTTAGTTTATAAAGATCCAAATATTTTCTTTTTCCACAGAATCAATGACATTGGAAAAGACCTTTGAGATCAATGAGTCCAACCTATGACCCAGCACCCCTTGTCAGGCAGACCCTGGCCCTGAGTCTTTTCCCAAACACCTCCAGGGACAGTGACTCCACAACTCCCTGCACAGCTCATTCCAAGATGTTTTTGATGCATTTGGAGTTAGAAGCAGCAAACTGGAAGGCAGCAAGAAGCTAGAGTCAAAAACCCCGTATTCTTGACTCTGAAAATGAGTGCTCTACTCATTTAATCTCTTCCAGCCAAGGAGCAGTTAAGTCTTTAGGTCTAATCAAACTCACTTATGATTTACTGAGTTGCACAGAGAATTTTAAGGAAAGGCAGTGCAGGCATTTTTCCTCCTTTCATACTTTTGAAGGACCACGAAGCTTCCAGAAAGAGCTGAGACACACAAAACATAGCAATCTTTTCACTGTTTCGTGTTTCACTAGAAGTCAGACAGAAACTACAGATGAATAAAAAATATAAAATGGCAAAACAGGTTTTATTCTTTCCTGTCCTTCTCTCTGCAAAATGCAGACATGCTATACAGTCTGAGAGCTTTGGCTTTCAGTACTTATCACTGCCCCGTTTTTTCCTGCTCAGCTCCAAGCAGACCACATTCATTAGCCTTTGCTATTGTTTCTAACACTGCCCTTTCAGTTTCTGCCAATGTATGACAAGAATTTTGCCATTCTATGAAGCAAACGATTCTTCCTGGTGCTGATGCCAATATGTCTCACCTACAGACTTGAACATAAACTGGTGAAGAAGAGTAATGGAAATAACTGTTTCTGTGCTATGCTTGGGAACAGCTGACAAATGAAAAATCAAATTAGCAGGGAAGTAGCTGAGGGTAATGAGTTTAGAAGGAAAGTAACATACAATGAATCCAGACATAGCTGGATTGTTACAAGAGCATGCCAGAACAATCTTGAACAGTCTCTGACTCTCTCTTGTTTTTAAAAGGAGATGGTAAAATTGAGAAATACACAAAACCATTCCCTCCCCAAAAGTCTGATAATTTGTTTTGGTTAGGAGAGGAGATAGTTAAAGACTTAATCTTTAATCCCTTCATAATTAAGGACTTCTATATTTATTTTAATCATGCTTCAAAATCTCATCTTTCCTGTATCAATATCACCAAAATAAACTCTTTTCGAAGTAAACAAATTGTTGAAAGCACACTGGTAACATTTTTAGAAAGCATCAATCATTGCCTTATAAGCCAAAATTTTGGCTTTGATCTGCACACTCAGATCATCTATTTGCTACAAATAATCAATGCTACAATGCAGAAGTAAGAGGATAGAGACCACTGCTGGACTTGATGCTCTTCTGCAAAGAATTAAGGGGATTAGTTTTACAGCTACCATTTAGCTGGATACTGAAAATACTCCAGGAGAGATGGCATAAAATAATGTGACTGCATTTCCCAACCATTTAATAATTCTCCAGATGTTAATTCACCTAAAACAAGGCTAAACTCATTATTAACTGAAAATGGTTGATACATTAAATTAATTATGTCTTTCTTTCCCAGGTATTGAAAAAAATTTACTAACCGACTCAAAAAACCCTACATAAACATGCTACTTAACCAGTCCCTTGGCTAAGACAGCTGACAGCTATTCCTCTCCTGAGTACTAAGAATGCTATGAATAACTTCAGTTAGAAGAAGAATTTCAGGTAGGCTATATATTTATCATAATGTAGTACAAGTATTTTGTTGATCTGCAGATAACAAGGTATGCTTGTCCTTAGATAATGACTAATTTATTCAGTCAGACATAAAAAAAAAAGAGTTCAGAACATCATTTTTAAATGGTCCCAATGAAAAAAAATGTAAGCTATATACATCATCTGTAGAATTAATCCAATGATAAATCAAAGTTAAAATAGTAAATAGTGGGTAAATCTAAAATTAGGAATATCCACTGACCTTACTTTACCAGTAAAAATTCCCAGACTAAGTTTGTTAACATTTGCAAGAATTTTACAACATAAAAACCCACTTTGCTTTCCCGTTACTGCATTTCTGCTTGCGTAACAAAGACCCACAGCAACAAAGGAACTCTGAAAAATATCCCTTTGCCAGTGCCAAGCCTGAGGCACCCAGATGGATGGAGGGAGATACCAATGCACACTGGAGCCACTCCCAGCAGCTCCCACTTTCTCCAAGGCTAAGGGATGCTTTTGTGCAGCCCACACACAGCTCCTGCTAATGATGCCCACAGCTGGGAAGCAGAAGTGCTGCTCTCCAGCAAGGTGACCCTGCCAAACCCACTGTGAAAGGAACAACTTTTGTTCCTTTACAAGTTACTGAGGGGAAAAAAAGCATTGCCAGAGACCACTGAAGTCAGATAAAAGACTCCCATTTGTATCACTGGGTCTTGGATTGAAACACCAAGAGGTCTCCACCTCCATATGCAAACCATGCCTTTAAAATGGGTGTAATGTGTATAGGAATGCAAACCACCTCTAGCTACACCCAAGATTTAACTCTTTTTAACGTTTTCCCCCTATTTTAATTGTCTTCAGCAGTTGAAACAATTGCAAGAAGGAAATCATCCAAAAGAATTGGCAGTACCTGCCAGTATGTATTTGTATATTTAGGAACTCCCAGAAAAAAACCCCTCAACATTCTGTATACATTTCAGCATGAAAATCTGAATAAATTCTTATCTCAAAATCCTCTGTAGCAAGAACCTGTGTCACCAGCTATGTCACTGTCAACTTATTGCCTAATGAGCCAAGGAAGCCAAACCTTTAGGCAGTATTTCCAAAAAGTCCCTGCTTTGCAGAACTGGTCTTTACCCCCCCACAGTATTTCAGAGGTGCTAGCTGGCTTTGGTACTGGTTTGAAAGAGAAACCCATGGTGAAAGGCTCAGTGGTTCCAGGAACTCTTTTGGTGAACTCTGATCACTGTTTTAAGGACAATTGGGAGCTTTTTGGTGCTAATTTTCAGCAAACCTCTAATCCTACATCAACCACCGTATTTATGAAGAGACAGATGGAAGAGAATTCATGAAATATTTCTAAAATAATTCTGACTATGCTTCTTGTTGCAAGTGGTCTGCTTCTTATATTGGTACCAAAACTTTCTGTGTGGAAATGATAAAAATTCACTGATTCATTTTCCCAGAAATTTGCTTAAGAAAGTGCTGGTGATCAGACCATAGAGCACAGCTGCAATTTTAGAAAGTTATTTAGAACATGACGTCTGCTCAACAAGTTTTCCAAGAGGTGTGCTGGGTACCATAGTATGAATTCCAGAAAAAAAAAAAAGAACCAAAAGGAAATCCATCACAAAAGCTGCATCTAATTCTCAAAGCCTAAATCCTAGCATATGATTTCATGAAAAGTATTTTTATCTGAAACAATGCACTGCATATTTGAGCACATAATCTGCTTTAAGGTATTTCTACAGAAAACCACCATATTCAAGTGCAATGACTGGCATTTCTCTAACTGTAGAAAGAACAGATAACACTGGAAATAAAATACACAGCATTTCTCCAGTTTCCTCACATAAATTCCATTCTTATACTACAATCTTCCATGGGCTGGCAAATTTCAAAGACTCCAATAAAATGTCCTGTCTCAGTAGCAACAAACAGACGTGGGGACCCTTCCAGGGAACAGGTCAGCCAGATGCCCAGGTGTTTCCTAGCTGCTCCAAAAGACTCTGGCTAACCAATCAATACCTGGCCATCTAAAAGCTTTTGGGTGCAGAGGTATTTATTGGTTTAGTTTTAAATCAAAAGCAATGAAATGAACAGACAGTTCATTATAAGATGTACAAGGAATGTCTATACCTGATACTTGTAGGTATTTCTCTTCAATCAAAAATTAGAAAGATTTTCACCTCCATGTTTAAAAAGCTTAGTCTTTTGTGGAGAAACACCAACTTGCAAAGGATTCTTAACATTATTGACATTGAAAGTCAGACCCTTGGAAGTTCAACTCATAAAAAGTCCCAACACCCACCACAACAAAAATCCAAATAAACATCCCACACTGATCAAGTTATTTCTTCTGAGCAGAACAGCAAGCACACAACAGATCAGAGACTTGGTTATACTGGGGTTACATTAAGGGTGGCTGATAATACCAGTATTAAACAAAAATGTCAGTCATATATTTGAACTTCATAGTAAAAGGAGTGTAAATATCAAAGGCTATGACTTTTTAAAATCCAAAATTATTTTCCTAAGTAAAGGAAGAATTACTGCAATTTCAAACCAATATAAAATTATGAGAATAACAATAAAAATTCAAAGAACCCCTAAATCAAACTAAACCAGCAAACTCCGGAGAGAAAACCAATTAATGCAGTTTAAATGGTTTCTTGTTTGAGGCAACAACATAACTACAACCGAGAATGGAAAAAATATAAGTAGCAATTCCTTTCAGCAAAGAGACCTAAATCACTAAAATAGTTTGGTAGTCTTAAAATTGATGCCTCCACAGATCTCAAACATGCCTAGCAATTTCTTTTCTTGCATTAGACACTAATTACTATTATTATAGACATTTTCAAGATATTGCATAAAAATAGATCTGCAGTTCAGGAATGCCTGTCTGTGGAATAAACAGAAATGCTGTATCTTTAGGGTGGGTTTAGATAACCCATATATGAGGTTAGAGAACAGTATCTACTGACCTTAAATTCAGTGCATGTCTTAATACAAATTTGCTTTCAGTTGTGGACAACAGCTGATACCAGGAAATTCTGTATTATGTCATTAATTCTTTTATTAGCTTAGCAGGATACTACCACATCAATTTATAGGATACTACCACATCAATTTATAGGATCAACATTCTATATCCATAATGGTACATTTTGTGGCCTAGAAACCATAATAAATGTACTTGTCCAAATAAGGATGAAAAAGGTATTATTAATCAATTGAAATTATTGGAGTACTCTGTTGTCCAAGTTACAGAGCAGCTGTGATGGTTTAAATGCCATAGTTGGGGAAAAAATTAGTAAGAGAGCCCTAAATTGATTGTGGTATCTGCTATTACAACCTATTTCAAATTATTTTACGTAATTTTTTTGTCATTTTAAGTACCTGTTTCATCATCCATGTAATTGCAAGAATCTCTGAATGTTCATGCTTTAGGGAAAACGTATCATGTTCAAAGGATAGTACTCATTCAAGCTAATTATTTTTCAAACTAACTGACAGGGAAGAATATCCTAATTGCCCATTAGCACAGTAAATTTCATCTCATCCTTTGTGTCCCTGAAACAGGTGTGATCAGTGACATGCTCTGTATTATGTTCTTTGTGAAATAAGACATCTGCCTATAGGCAAATTGAACCTTTACACATCTTGTTTAAGGAAGTATTTTAAGGGCTCAAATCTTAGGTCTTGCTTGTCCAAACTGAAGTGTTCCAGCAGGCAGGAGAAAAAGGTGCAAAATAAAGCAAGATCCCTATATATTTGATCACAGCAAATTCTACTGGAAATAATAGATGACGGTATCTTTTCCTGCTTCACTTGCCTGTGAGGCTTAAAAACTGTAACCAGCACTGAAACCAGGCACTACCAGAGTGTTAAGAAATGATGCTTTGGGCAGGGAAGTTTAAAGTGAAATTTGGTTTGCTACAGCAATCTACTAGTGAAGTACTAATGAAATTCATTCTTGTGCTTCATCAAAGGACATCCCCCAAAAAAACATATTCCCTCCTATAGCACAAAACCTTTGTTCAAAAACACAAGCAGATAAAAAATATATCTTACCTGGAGTGCTGGATAATATTTAAGGCTACAAATGAAAGTTGCAGATGTTTCACAGTGATACATGTAAGCTTTTAAAGTGCATACTGCTTACGTATACATATTATAATCTTATCACTGTGATTCATATTCTGTTTTCTTGATAGTTTCAAAAAACTCCACAAGAATGGCTCATTCTTTCATGCAACATCTTAAAATGCTTAAGATTAAAAGCTTTGAAGGAATTCTTTCTCAAACTCAATGTTAAAAATTATGCAAAATATCATCTTAAAAAGACAGTAAAATAGACAATATCCCTTACAGTAAAGTTCATTTTATATCCATTCCTTCCCAAAATTACAAGATATATCCAAAAATAAGTCATGAAGAATACATCTTGTTTTCCCTCCCAAGTCCCTTTTAGTATGAATCATAACTTAAGAGATAAAAATGAAATAAAATTCCTACCTCTTTCATTAAGACTGTTTAGCACTGCCCTTTCAAGCTGTTCTTCTTCAGTGAGCCCACCTGTATAATCAAAGTAGCTCCTTGGAGTTCTATATTGAAAATCTGGATAATAGCCATAATACTCTGTAAAATGAATCAAAAAACAAAATAAATTTCTGCTACTCAGCAAGTGTGAAACCAGATGTTACCTTCTTGCAATCTTTCTTCCATAAATTGTTTTAATTTGGGAAAGAAAAAAATTATTAGGGTAATATATGTCATGAATTAACTTCTAATTTACAAAGTCACAGCATGGTACAAGGAAGAAAAAAAAACAGAGAAAAGATGGATCAAACATCTCAATTTTTTATAACTGTTAAAAGTAAGTTTCAGAATTGCAGTTACTAAGAAGTTCCACACAGAAATTGAAAGACTGTTTTCATCATCTCCTTTTAACATTTCGTTGTCAGTATTTGGACACCTGACTGCTATCACCAGAACACAAACCAGGTACTGTTCAGGCTTTTTCTCCCCACCTTGCTTCCCCTTTCCCCCAGGGCCAATAAAACAATGTCATCACAAATTCCAGTCATCTTTGGACCTAGAGATGTCACAGGCAAAGATTCCTACAAATTCCTGCAGTGCTGTACAGAGCTCATGTTGTGCTCTGGCAGAGCTATTCCTGCCCTGCAAAAAGCCAGCAGAGCACAGATCTCATCCGTGTCCCTCTCACTGCTGCTGCTGCACTGCTGACAAACCTTTCTGGCCTTTGCACAGCTGGCCAAAGCCAAGCACAGGCCAGCACCCACCCAAACACATGGGATTCAAAAGGAAAAAATTATTTGGCCAGAGAATTGAGCAAGACTCTCTTCCTGTTAACAACACAATCTGATCTTGCCTGAACACAGCAAACCTAAGCTGAGAAAGATTATAGAAAAAAGTCACACTTTTCAACTAAGGAAAACTTTAGAGAAAAGTCCCATTTTTCTGTTCAATTTCTGTATTTTCAAAATACAAAGCTTTTGTGTTCATTTCCAGAGAGCTGAACAAGGGATTTTGAAGAACCAAAGTACAGAAAGGTTGCCAGTTTCTCCCAACTGAGAGAAAATTATGCAAAGCTTTTTCAAAATTATGGAAGTGGAAATATTTTTGTATTAAACAAGTACAGCAGGCCACTTCCTTTTTCTTCAGATTATTAGCATCAATGATAGTCTTGTGTTGTTTCATTGGTTTTATCAATTCCGGGTGAAATTTGTGAAGTTTCTGTGGTTAATAACAAATACAGATAACAAAGTGAGGACAAGTAAATAATTTCTATTTAAAAATTATTTTGCTAAAGAAAAATATCCTAAGCTCTAGAGCCTTTAGACAAATAAAACCAGCAATACTCTGTCTTGAAAGTTATACAGGAAAAGCAGGAAAAACTGACCACAGTAACTGCACAAAATTCTACAAAGAATTATATCTATTCTGTATTTGCAAATATCCCTGCGTTGATTTTATAAACACATGTACACATACACAGTATACACACACATTCTGTCTTCTTCCAATTCTGTATTGTCTTGGAACACAACAGACATTGGAAGATTTTTCCTATACCTGCAGTGAAATCTGACTGAGGGACAGCATTTAGCAGTTATGTCTTTACACTCTGGATGCAATCTTCATATATTCCCCTCATTCTCTTCTGCTTTATGGTAATCTGAATGAACATTTTCATTCAGCTATAAATTTATTTTCTGGAGGCTTCAAAACTATATGCATGTAGAGTGTAAAACTCCTGCTACTAAAAGCATGAAATTATCAGATGAAAGCAAAAGGATGCTATATTTTAGGTTTGTTCTACTGCTGTAGTTTTTTCTATGTTTTATGTTTCATACTGCCAGCAAGTTGTAAGTGCTCAGAAAGCTGTAATCTTTTATTTTAAAATGAGACACAGTTTGGTAACATTGACATGTTCAAGGTGTTCCTATTAATCAAAATAAATGTCATAATAATTTATTCATGAACTGCACTTAGAGAAAACTTAATTCAGCTACTAAATACTAAATGTGTTAAAATTACACTTAAAACCTTTTTTCTTTTAAAGCTGTTTCCTTGTGCTGTTTCATAAAATCTCTTCTGACCACAGCTTCATCTATTTTTCTACTTAAATTGGTATTGAAAGACACATAGTAATAAATCAGCAATGCCAGAAAATGAAAAACTAATCAAGATATGGATCATTAGCCTATG
The DNA here is from genome assembly GCA_003676055.1 of Chloebia gouldiae. Lineage (NCBI taxonomy): Eukaryota > Metazoa > Chordata > Aves > Passeriformes > Passeridae > Chloebia > Chloebia gouldiae. Next base: position 2,904,920 of record QUSF01000034.1, on the reverse strand, counting down.
ACACTAGAGAGAGTTTTCTTCATTCACAGATGGCCAAATTTATTCCATATATCATACAACAAGCAAAAGGTTAAATCTTCCATTAAGACTTCTGCAAATAGGAAGAAAGACAATTACAAAGTATATGAAGAGAGAATGAACATAACAAATATGTATGTTCTTAACTGCAGTTGTAAGTCATTTTAGACAAATGAATTTAGTACAAAGAAAAAATTAAATTGTTATATCTAAAGGCAAATTTGGAAGACAGGGTAATTCAGGTTAACTCACTCCATCTCCCCTTTGTCCAAAAGAATTCAAAGTAACAGCATCTGAGAACTGCTCAAAACATGCAAAAAAAAGCCCAGACTTCTTTGTTGTCAGCATATAGCTTTTTTTCCCCTCCCCATCATGGCAGATCTACTACATGAAATCTCTTCCATGTTCCCTACTTGAAAAAAGCTGGAAAAGCAAACAGAAAGGGCTGTTGAGAATCTCTCTGTTGCTCCTCCACAAGGGTGGTCTCATAGACCCACCCAAGCTCCCAGCAGCTGGTGTTTGTACAGGGGCTGTAACAGATCACAGAGTTTAAATGTCAAGTACAAATTCTTATCTTCATTAGCTATTAAAGGACTTTTTCCAATATAAATCTCTCAAGTTTCCATGCACCCTGCTGTTCTGGGATACTGGAGGAAGGTTCAGTGTCTGTGAGCAGCTGTGCTGGGCAGCACCTGTAAGTGGTGAGCAGCTTTAGCTAGGCTGGGACTGCCAGCCATGGGAACAGGTCACTTGTGCTTGCTGCACACGCTGTGCTCACCTCGCATTTCACTTCACCATAGTGATTGTTTTATTTCTTTACTGGCCTTTAGATCAAATGTTTTGTGACCTGAGAGCAAATGAGAGTAATGAAAGTCCTGGGTAAATATACTTTTAAGTTGGAACAATCCCTGTTGCTTTTGCTGAAGAAAGCAGGCGAAGATCTTTTGTTTAGGAATTACAAAACAGATGTTTCAAAAATACTTAAGGACCCAGAATCCTGCTTGTGGGAACTATTTAATGTAATAATAAAATTGGAGATAGATCATGGAAGACCAAGTCCATCAGGGAGAATAAAAGTAGCTATAAACTTGGCTCAAAGTAAGCACATCTGAATTATAAAAGACTACACAAAATAAAAAAACCCTGCCTGACAAAACAGCAGAGAACAGTAAGAATGATCAAACGTGTGAAATAATTTCCTTATAAGCAACCAGACAGACTCCAACTTTCTGAATGGAGGGAAAAGATTACCATTGTGAGTACAGGACTGAAGCCTAAAAAACCACTAAGGAAGGAAGTACAGAAGGAATGAAGGTTTAGTCTCCCTCCTCAAAGAAGAATTAACATGTATCAAATGAAATTAGCAGTTAGCAGGTTCAAGCCAAACCAAAAAATGACAGATTTTAAACCAGAAAACAAACTGTTAGTCTTTTCTGATGATGTAGGTGTTCAAAGTGTTCATGTCGATTCAAAGAGCTTTTGACAAATTGATGGAAGAAGGATCTACCACAGGCTATTAAAGACAAAATTCTCCCATAAAACTTTCTGCTGAGAACATCTTTAAGCCACAAGCCACTGCACACTGGCAGATATTTGAGAGAGTTATCACTATGCATTTATCCTGTTCTTCCAGCAGATGCCGAGGAAAGAGCATAAATCACTGCAGGAGGTAAGAGATGCCAGGATATGCATCCCTTAGCTCAGATCCAACACCCAGAGCCCTTCTCCCAGCCTCTCCTGGCCCTCACAGACAAGGACCCCACCTATTATTTCTGTACACTCCACATGCAATGATTCAATGTTCTCCAGGAGAAGTGAGTCAAACGTGCTCTGCTCAGTGTGCCAGCAGTCCAGCCATCCATCTATAAACTGAGGATGGCCTAAATTCAGTCTGCTGAGGAGGGGCTTTCTGCACACAAATTACTTCATTTACAGAGAGTGTTCCAAGGAACAAGATCCTTGTTAAAAGGGAAAAATCACCCTAGAATGGAACAGATAAATTTGCCAGACGAGGGCATATTTTCCAAGGTCCAAAAGGCTGCTTTCAGTAGGCACAATTTTCCCACTGCTACACCTTGTGCAAAAGGGATGATATTTCCCTGAGGCAGCATTTTAGGAAGTCATGACCTTAATTTGAGGCTTAAGCCTCTTGTACAAAATCCATCCACATGCTTGCCTGAAGAGGAAAGGTGAGACATGCCCAGAGAAGTAATATAAGTTTAGCAAGTATATGAGTGCAGAATATTTTGTATACTCTGGATGTTTCCATTCACACAGCTCTCCTATAGGTTTTCTAATCATTAGGAGAAACTGTTTTTAAAGCTGGAGTAAGTTTTTGGTTAAGTGGACAAGAGTACTTACCTGTATAGTAGTCCCTTGGCCTGTCAGGCTCAGTGAAGAAAGAAATGCCAGCTAAATAAAAGAATAATGCATATACTGTTAGAATAATAATATTTTCTTTATAGAAGACAAAATTCAAATTTAAAGTACCCTTTTTTTAAATGTTTGTTTCATAAGATACAGGCAGGAAATCAGTCATGGGTATCAGTAGATTTTTTTGGCATGAGTGAAAGAATACACTATTGCAAGCCTGTATGTTGTTCCAGATTTTATAGTAGAGTGCCATGTTCAAGCAACATATTCATGTAGACTAGGAAAAAAGCAAACCAACCTATAATGTTCTCCCAGAACACATAAAGAACATATTCTCAACTGAGAGTATTTGTTTAATGCAGAGAAAATTAAGGACTGGAGCAACACTGCAGTATTCCTGCTTTGCTACACAGGAGAAAAAAAAATGTCCATGCACTGAACACTGCTTCCTACAGCTGTCAGTCACACAGAACCTGCAGCAGCCCGGGCAGGTTTCACTAACAGTACTGCGGGGTTATCACTGAATCCCAGAGAAACTCATTGGGAGGGACCTCAGCAAGTCGCCCAGCCCAACTCCAGGCAGAGCAGGGTTAGTGAGGAGATCAGAGCAGGTCACCCAGGCAGAGCTGCATCCTGCCAAGCCCGAGGCTGGAGTCCCTGAGGCTGCCCTGGCAGCCGAGCTGCCGCCTGCCTGTTCTGCAGTCATCGGGCGGTGCCCCCGTGGCACGCGAGGTGAGCCTTGACCCAACTGGTCCCCCAGCAAGGCAGCAAAGCTGATCCTCTGTGTCCTTTTTTCCCTTCCAGCTGCTGAACATACATGACCTACAGACTATCCCCAAACTGTGATCAAAGCCCCAGTGAGAGCACACACGTTTGAACAAATAATTCCTCACTATACAAACACCGTATCCATGTTCAATTTGATGGAAGTGGACAATATTTTTAGAAAATAATTATAACTGCAATATGAAAAGTTGTAATAACACACTGTTGGAAAGCTTGACAAATCCAGCAACCATTTCTTAAGCATCCCACCACCTTTTTCATACCAGAGACTTCCATTAGAATCAACACAACAGTAGAAATCAAGATGGAAACATTTGGTTCTGACATATGTTTATAGATTCACCACACTTCACTTGAAGTGACATTTTCATTGAAAGATTATACTCTAAATAAATACTTTGCAAGAAGAGTAAAATATACTCATCTAAGTAAAAATATCTGAAAGCCACATTTATTCTTAATTGTTCTTATCCATATTTAAGAAAAAAAAAATTAATTTTTTCTTCTGCACCCACTTTAATAAAATGAGCACATATTTAATTGTCTAAAAACTTGCTGGAATTGCCTGAATTTCTATATGCAAGGCTTACTGAATTTTAAAAATAGAAGTGTTCCTTATGCAGATTTTGTAAATTCAACAAAATTACATACCTGCACAGGCTTGCATGATCTTTTTCAGAGGTCCCATAGTGTACATCAATCCAACAAGAATTCCTGACAGATGCCCAGCAAAAGAAGTCCTAGAAAATAAAAAAATCTTGTGAGTAATGGGAAGAAGGACTTGTTTTGGAAGGGACACAAAAGGGAGAGTGTAGAATTTGTAAAGAGAAAGTCTCTGAGACTTCCCTGAGAAAGTCTCTGAGTGAGACCAAGCACAGAGACATTACCTGCCTGCAAGGTTGTAATGCCTAGTTTTCTTTCTTTGTAACTACCTTAAAATTGGGAGTTACACAGTTACAGAAAAGCATTTAACAAATATCCCGAAAAAACGAATTGGAGAGATCATTTTAGTTGCTACAGAATATGATTCCCTAAAAGCATTTAAAGACTTACCAAAGGAGTAAACTGGTTTTAAGCTTTAGAAAAGTAACTTACATTGTAATGTCTGGGTAGATCTTACCAAAACCATGTACATTTCTGAGAAAAAGCACAAACAAACTTTCTACTGCACTACCCATGCAATCCTACAATTAGTCTGAAAGAAGCATGAATGCAGATCCACAGTAATCTTTGTAATACACTGCCTTCCAAATTAAAACAATTGAAATGCTGAGTTCCCAATCCTTTTCTATGCATACCAACAATCTCTTTAAAAAATATCATTACCATTTGTATACAGAATGAAAAAGCCCTGGATTATTTTAGAAATCAAACCAGGAGCACATGTTTACAGTCAATAAGGAAATTTGTTCCACTTATATGACTAGGGGGTAATCTTTAATATTAAAAATCAATTTTCAGCATTCAAATTAACAGTTAAACTCCTTAGTGTTTAAACATATCTTAAGAGAAAAGCTTCTGAAATTCAAGCAGGTTTAAACACTAGTTGCAAATTTTTCACCTCTATTATGAAGTTACAGAAGCCAATACACTAAATATTAAAATTTCTTCTTATGTGCAATTAGAAATAACTCATTTATACTGGTTGTCAAAAAATTTAAATAATATGAGTTAAAATGAGCTTTTTTTCCCTTTATAAAGTAGAAATGAAACATCTGTTTAATGTACCAAGCGTAATGTTTGCATCAATTTTCAAGTTCAGGTCAGTGATCTGCAGGAGTTATACAGATCATGGCACAAGCACTCAAGCCAAGACACTTCCAGGCATCAGTGGTAAAAGGAGACAGGAGAATGCAAGTGTCACTAGAGGGAGGTAAAGATCAAATCTAAATTCACTCTTTTGCCACCTACTTAACCACAAACTCGTATCCTGCCATGGAGAGCTGCAGCTCTCTCTCGCTGGTAACCAACAACTCCAGAGAGAGCAACATATAAATGCTGATGTGAACATTTATAGATAAAAGGTAGTGACCAAAATAAAGTATCTACAGGGAACTAATTTTCCAAACAGATTTTCTGGAACAGATTTTCCAAATTTATGAAAAATGCATGCCTGACTTGGAAAATGTCTGACCTCAGAAAATTAAAAATACTTAAAAATTACCTACTCCAGAAATCACCATTATGATATTGGTTCACCTAAGACCTAACATATCTGCTCAATTCTGAAAGAGGCACAGATTAAACAGAAAGTAACTTTTCACATGTTTGTTCTTCCATAAAACAAATAATCCCAAAGACTGCTAAGCAAAGCCTACATCTCAATATTCTTTATTGAAGGTGAAAATTAGAAGGATACTGAATGCACTTTAAAAATTTTCCAAAACAAAAATATTAATGAGAAAGAAAATAATAAGATGTCAGGAAACTCCTAAATCCTCTCCCAGCACACAAAGGCAGGTCCAAATTTACTGCATAAGCTTTCTAACTGGGTAGAATTCTGCCCCAATTACTGACCTCTTATCTATTCAAAATTAAATTAAGCAATTTGGTTTACAAATGGAATCAGTTAAACATAGACTTCAAATGTTAGAACCTGCCCTGAGCACACAGATGGGCATGTAAGAGCAATGCTGTGAGAGATACAATTGCTATGGTTCATTGCAAGTGTGTTGGCAGTTACTAATTAAACACGTTGTGTTCTAGGATACGAATTTCTGGAGATCACTACTTGTTTTCTGTAGCCCCCATAATCATTTAAGTGCTGTGAAATTGCCCTCTGTAGGGGTCACTGTAGAGGCTTAAATGAGACAGCAATCTAAACTTCCATGAAATTATGAAATATTTTTTGATATTATTTTTGGACTTCCTATCCACTCTGTACCCAAAGACATTTTTACAGTAAAGCAACTGAAAAAGAACAGCACACAGTGACTGAACCCATGGTTTTCCTCTACCATAAACAGTAGGATATGGTTGTACTTCATATATAACACCTTTCCACTATTCTTTAATCAAAAACAGTATTGTTAAACATATCACCAAATAAAACCTATGTTCAGCTAAAACAACAGTTTATGTTTTTCAGAGAAATATTTTTAATGCACTGAAAGCTTTACTTTTCCATTTGTAGCAATGCCATGCAGCTCACAAATAAAATTGCATTTGGGCGGAGCACTCTTCTGTCTTTAATTCTCACTGCAGTCAATTGAGCAGCCAGGCATAAAGCTATAAAATCAGTGCTTAACCTAAGCAATATCTGAATTCTCCTTCTGTGCTAGGAAATGTTCTATCAGCTATATCAGAGTATCTGACAAGGAATATCTCAGTATTGCTGAGCTCTTATTTTTTTAATCTTTCTGAAAAGTGGGAAATTGTACATAAACTGTGATTTGATAGTTCATAGGTTTTGTGTCTGTACTTTGCATATATTCAGCAATGTGATTCACAGTTACAAAATATTACATAGGAAAATTACTCACTTGCAAACAGGACTACAAAGATCAACCACCAAAGAAGAGCAAGGCCCTGTTCTCCCAGAGGCAGGGGCAGAGGAACTGTGCTGGCACAGAGCACACAGGGAAACTGAGGGAGGTGACCAGCAGCACTGCAGGACAGTGACAAAACTGGCAGAATACTGGATGATAGTTTGATCATAAATCAGAGTGACTAAACCAGAGTGGTCTAGGACAGAAATGATAAGCAAACAGTGAGATGCTGCTCAGCTAAAAAAGCCCTTTATTGGGCTTTATGGTGGAGTAGTTTACTTACCTCACTGAAAAGGCACAGCCCTTTTCCTTATCCATCAACTTTTGTTATCCTCCCTCAAACACTCAATTACACCTTCTAGGAACAGTGTTTCAGGTTTTTAATTTGAGATGTACTCAAAATAGAGGGTTTTAAGGAAAAAGCAGATTGCAGGCTCAACACTGCACTGGGATACCAGCTAACACTACTCACACTTCATGAGACATTTCAAACTATTACAGATAGCCCAGATCTCTTCTCCTTTCTTTGAAATATTAAATGCACTTACCCTGGGGAGATAAAATGAATAGCCAGCAGCTCCACCCAGCAAGCATATTTACTGGATATGGGCAATCCAAGGACCCTGCTCACCCTTCCTGGGTTGTAATGGTTGTTCAGAACTTTCAAAGCAAACAAGACACCTGCAAACAAGAAGAAATCACAAGAAGAGAGAAATACTTGTGCACATATAATAAAGAAATGCAAACAATTTGAAGGGCCATGCAGTTTCAAAACATCACAAAGCATATTGCTGCATGCCAGAACAGTTCTGGTCTTTCAGTGATACTTTCCAGTGACTAAAAAAAAAAACATACAAAAATTGTGTATTTTTATAACAGCAAAATCTAAGCTGTTTTTTAATGTGCCTACTCACTGTAGCTATTCAGGTATTCAAAACAATACAAACATAATTTAAAAGAGTTCTAGTTGAAATAATTGACAAAATTACTGAACTCAAAAAAATGTTCTGTGACTTGAGAAAAGCCACTACTGAAAACAAGGCAAATATGTGTAAAGCTCAACAGTAGGTTCAAATTCTGAATTAATGGAAAATCATCTTACACATACTCCAGAATCACTTCTTTCTGAAACAAAAAGGAGATAAATCACCTTTAATCACAATAAATAATATTAATTTCTAACTGACTGCAACTGTTTTATCATGCAACCACCATATGATGGAATGAATTCAGAGAATTTATTGGAAATGTTTATGAAAATGTCCCTCTCAAGAGAAAGCTCACAGTGGTCTGAGCAACTCTCTCAAAGGCTGAAAAAGAGGGCTTGCCTTCCAAGGCTAGGTGCCAATGACAGCAAGGAAATCCCCTAATTATCTAGAAATGCAGGGCTACTTTTCCACTTGAGTGCAGGTTTTTTTAAAGAGGAGTTTGTTTATCGACTTGAAAATGATCTGCCAAAGGAGGAGACAAGACCATTACTGGAAGAAAGATGACCAAAATCAGGTGTTTGGATGTTGCTAGCAGAAGCAAATCTAGGGAGTCTCTCCAAAGACAGGCACAAGTAATTTTAAACTGACAGACTTTTCCAGAAGCCACCTAAGGACCATTATTGAAATGCTTATATGACATCTGAAAATTAAGAGTTCAGACTTCAATTACCAGCAATATTAAACAGAAAACACAATTGTCTCAGGATGATGATATTTTCATGTTCTCAGCCAAAGTCCCTGCTGGTCACAAGAACATGAACTGAATTACTTTATGTTCATGCCCATAGTACTGCTTTAAATTTAAAAACAGCATAAATACAATGATGTGATAATCATACATATATACAGATGTACACCCATCCTCTTTCTGCAATTAAGTCATTGTTATATAGCAACTATATACATTAATTTTACATATGTAAATTGGACCAACACTGTACCTTACCTGAAAAACCTACACCACAATTCATTTCATAGGAAGGATCATCCAGAATTATCACAAGCAGGAATTCCAGCACCACGTAAACTACTCCAATCAGCACTGAAAATACTGCAATGATGTAGGCAAACCATATGCTCTTCAGCTTTCTTTCCAGCATTATGCCTTTCCAAAGCATGGAAATCATGTTATAATACAAATGCCAATCATCTGCATGGTGGAAAGGAGCAAGCAGCAAACGCTGCCAGTTCTTTCTGTGGACAGCTTCATTTACACTGAGACACGCTTCAGACAGTGGCCTCAAAGGATTCAGAAAGAGAAAAATATTCAGTACAAGTACCCCAAGGGTAACAGAAGGAATGTTCTGGAGTCCAACTTGAGAAATTTGATAAAGCAGCAAAAGCAGTCCAGCACTGATTCCTCTTTGCCTTCGTTCCATAGTTACTTCTTATTCAAAGAAATGTGAAGATTATTTCAATTTCCAGTCTTTTGCTCAATTTCAAAACCATACAAGTTTTCGAAATTCTGAAAGAAAAAAAGATAAGTTGTTATATAAATATTGTAATGTTTTGAAGCTCATCACTGTTTTTTGTGAATTTTTAAACACAAAAAATTCATCAAGGTAATCAGCTGAGACCTTTTATATATCAGAACAAAAATTCAACTGAGGAAAAAAACCCACAATTTGTAAACTGATACAAAACACAAATAAAAGAGATTTACACAGGTAATCCTAACAAGCATTGATAGAAAAAGCAGTCTACAACCTCTGTTTCACATCCCTCGACAGGCTGTACTTTATCCATTAAAATACTTAGATATTCTAGGCATGTTTTCATTAATTCTGATTCAATCAGAATAATCAAGATTTCAGGAATGAAAACAGTTCAAAATTCTTCTCTATAGTCTCAGTTTCCAGGATTCCTATCTTTGCTATGTATTTAAATTTTTTTAATGATCATTTTTCCAAATTTTACAAATATTCAAAACAAGCTTGAAAGCTAAAAGTCACAATTTTTAAAAAAGCAACAGAGACACAGCTAAGAACTCCTAGATGCAATTTGAAAATTGTTATTGCAAATTGGTCATTGCAGATAATTACATTGTCAGTCTTTGATTTTAAAGTAAACATTACCAAAAATTATAGTTAATCCAAAGTTTAATCAATGTCATTCTCTTTTTCCACACTAGCTCTGATATCAGGTACATCAACATCCCACATTCTTACAACCTTCTCCCAGACCTCTGGCTTTTTTTGTACCACATGCACAGTTACATCTTTCTAATCACAAAACAGTGGAACACAAAACCTGTTAGAATTTAAAAGTGAACATCCTTTAAGTGCAAGTTATGAGGAAACGTCAAAATCTTGCCATACCATGTTGTTCAAATTGTCAGTCTTGTGTTTTAAAGTTCCCATTTTTGCTTCTGATACCCTTAAATTCCCAATTTAAGTACTTTCAACACCCATGCACCTAGGAAAAGAAACCCTCATGCAACACATAGCCAGACAATAATCATGGAACAGGACTGGGAATGCTTTCCATCATGATCACAGCAGTGCCAGCTATCATAAACCATTCCCATTACTGGAAGCAACCAAAAATGTCAGCCAAAACACATGGTGTGTTTGAGTCAAAGAGAAAAACATACAAGAAAGAGAACAGTAGTTATTTGAGAGCCTCCTTAATGCAACTCCCTTAAAACATATAGAGCTTTCAACTGTTTGAACATTCCTCCTCAGCCTCTACTTCATTTATTAAAAGTCTAATGAGGCTTGAAACAATGAAGCACTTTTTTCCTTTCTCTCTTTTTTGTTTTTTTAAACATGCCACCTACTTCAAAATGTACAAATTTCCAGAACAGACTTGAAACAGACATTTGTCTTGCATCCAGGCTGCCACGTGTCTGCATTTTTTGTCACCTACTCAAGATAAATGTCTGAACTAAATATTCTTGGAATTTGTTTGTTTGTTTCGTACTAAGCAAGTAAAAATCACTTGAACTTATTTTTACTGTGACAAACCCCCTCGACCATAAAATATTCCAACTTCACATTACTAAAAAAATCATGTAATAAAGTAAATATTTTACTAAATACCATTTAAAATTAAATGTTCTACAATGTTCTACTGTCTTTTCCTATAGCTGTAATTTGAATTTAAAGAAAAATAATCTCCATGTACCCTTACTCCCCCTAAAACAGACATAACTACCCTGAAATTTTTGATTTATGTTTATGCAAAAACCAAGTACACGCTAGAAAAAAAAATTTGTGCATTCAGCCTACATGTTCAGATTAGAGCTAGACCAATGTCAAAACCACTTGAAACATGAAGGTGAGTATCAGATCCCAAGCACAAAGCATTCCACAATAAAGATAAGCCTCAACAGGCCCACACCACTTGTCTGTGAAGATTCAGTCTCAGGATACAAAGGCTTCTCTAGGTAAAGCAGAAACAATGTTTTTAGGGCAAAAGAGGAGGGCAAAGGAAGCAGGAGACAACTGGAAACACTTTTACTGTGGCCCTCAAACTTTGGAAAGAGGTGGGTAAAAAGCCTAACAGAAAAAAACACCAATGCAAGGAAAAATAAAAAATTGAAACATAATGAATCATCCTGTTTATATTTAATAAGTATGCAAGGAGAAGGTCAGCCACAAGCTGTCAGCTACAATAAGCTTTGAAATGTCCAGTCAACTACATAGTTCATAGCAAAGACAAGGTTAATTATAAAATTAATTATTTCATACAGAACAACTTCTGGATTCATCAGATGTGACTTCAGAGGGCTTTCCTTCACAAAGGAATACTGAATGATGAACTCAAAAGCTACAGCATTTCAGAATTTGGTGAGAGAAATCACACATCTGCAATAAAAATGGTTTAAAACAATTTAAACTCCCTTACTGAGACAATTCAAAGTTAAATAGTAACATTCAATAATTTAACAAATGGCTATAGCACAGTCTTTTTTTATAATGCAACGTTTTAAATTTCAAAGTTTTCTGTGAGAATAAAGAAGCTCTTCTGCCTCTTATATCTGCTTCAGCATGAAAATTTAAAATCTTTTAGACATATTTAATCCTCTTAGGTACCACTAAAAGAGGAAGTCCTTAATATAATAAGCTTTTAAACTAAAAACTTCACCTTAAAACTGAAAACTGTGGTCTGAAGGGTGTAACAATTATTGTTCACAATAAAATATACAAATGTTAAACAATACATGCCAAGAATCATTTTAGCCACCTTATCCCAAAATAAATGAGACAGCTTTCACAGGAAAGAACCCAAGGGACTAGGTCAAATCTCTCTCATAACAGACAGTAATTAGTAACTGCCTTTCAAACCACCAGGATATATCTACACTAATTGAAGTTGGGGAAGTGAAATAGTCATAAATATTTACTATCACTGTACTTGCAAAGGTAAGAGGATGTCACAGCTTAAAATAAAAACACATCAAAACAACAGTGAACTTCAGACTGGGCCACAGCTGAGTTTTAACTTCACAGGTGTTTAACTCAGGATCAGGGATTTGGGGTTTGTTGGTTTTTTTCCCCACTCAATTGCAATTGTTACATGTGTACAATGTTAAAACTGGGCAGTCATACTAGAAGAGCTTCCTCCTTTATCTGAAGAATTTTTTAATATTATGAAAAATTAACCATCAAAGACTGCCTGACTCCACTTCAGAACTGTGAAGCACAACAGCTCTTACAATTTTGGCATTCCTTGGTAGCTTTGAGGGAAAATTTGTCTGCAGTATGTAAGAGAAAAGAACAGGAAACACACTTTCTGAAGAAATCCATTTTAAATAACACTGGTTAAATAAACAATTCAGAAACATATGCTTTCTACTATTAGCATTATACTACTGTTGTCAACACCTCTAATCTATGTCAATAAAAAACCAGTTCCAGGAAGAACATCACTATGCTATTTCAGGAAATTAAACCAGCTCACGTATTGTTAATTACATTTTACGGACACCTGAATTACTCCAACTCGGTGTTTCAACAGCTCTAAGAAGCCTTACCAAATGCAGACAAGATATACTTGCTGTTGCTTCTTTGATACAGCTGCAAGTTATTCGCAGTTTTTGGGGGTAGTTTTTTTGTTTTGTAGTATTAACAAAGAAAGGGATATAGCCGTGGCGAGTTATTGATTTTTTTAAAGAAGTTGTTTATAGAACTTATAGAGGCTAGCACTGCAGAAAAGGGGGTAAACGCAAGCAGCAGCCCGAAGCGCGCTGCGGGCGGCACAGCCCAGGCGCGGCTGCGGGAAAGCCCCGCGGGCTGTGTGCACAACGATAATGGCCGTGACACCGGGAAACATCGGCGATGCCGCTTCCCTTCTGTAATTCCCACCACCACTCCTCGCAGCGGAGGGAAACTTCCTACAGAGCGCAGTTGGAGAGCAGCGCGCCCGACCCCGACCGCGCTTGCGGGGCTCGCAGCGGGCACCCCCCGCAGCAGGGCGGCGCTCCCCGGCCGCGGGCCGCGCCCCTCACGGCCGGGGGGCGGCGGCAAAGGCGAGACAGGAGGTGGGCAGGAGAGCGGAGCAGGGGAGCGCGGCAGGAGGAGCCGCGCAGGGCCGGCGAGGAGGAGGAGAAGGAGGATGATGAGGAGGAGGAGGCGGCGGGGCTGCAGCACCCCCGCCCTGCACTCACGTTCCGCGGCGGCACCCGGCACCTCGCGCCGCCCCACGTGACCCGCGGCCGGCGCCGCGCGGGGAGCGCAGCGCGCCTGCGCCGAGGCCGCCCCGCCGCCAGGGGCGCTGTGCGCGGCCGCGCTGAGGGCGGCGGCGGCGGCGCTGAGGCGGCGCCTCGCGGCGGGGGTTGGTCGCTGGCGCTGCCCGCTGTTACAATACATAATCGGGTTTCCTTTGAGAGCGTTTAACTGCACATGCAAATCAGGAACTAGTTCTGTAAGTTTAATAGTTTGAGGACTTTTTTTTTTTCCAAGGCTTAAAAGCAATTAGATGAAGACATTGCAGAATCACAGAATCAAGAAGGTGGGAAAAGACCTCTGAGATCATCAAATCCAACCTACGATTAAATACTACCGTGTTAAACAGACTCAGTGCCATATCTAAAACACCTCCAGAGGTGGTGACTCCACCTGGGCAGCCCATTCCACTGTCTAATCACCCTTTGTGAGAAGAATTTCATCCTAATGTGTAACCTAAACCTCCCCTGGTGCAGCTGAACACTGCGTTAGTTTCACTTTTGTAGAGTACTAGTCACTGGGGTCACTGTATTATTCCCCAAATTTGACAAAGATATCCAGACTGTGTGCTTTGTTATTAATATTCAGCAGGGAATACACTGGGCAAATTATAAATGGCTGAAATAATAGGGTCTCATATAAATGTTGGCAAGCTGATGGTACAAATATGTGAATAGAAATGAATCATACAAAACCCATAGCCAAAGCTACATGTAAACGGCCTGATTTTGCTGTCATTTATGTGGCACTCAGGTTACATAGAACATTTTGGCAACCCGTACAAGTATGTCATACAATTCATAAGAAAATTGCATTCTGCCCTTCCAAAAACAGCACACAGCTCAGCAGACTGGCAGCCATGAAAGGGGCTGAATTCCTAGAAACAGGGTGGAGATCAAGTTAAAGAAGCAGGCTTTGCCAAAACAAGCAACTTCAGCATATTCCCCGCTTCCAAGAACGAACAGAAGCCAAAAGAGGCGGGCAAGGCTCAGTGTGTGCCACCATTTAGACACTTACCTTAAGCTCCTTGCTTTTGGCACATTTAGATCTGTTACCTCAATTAATGCTAATCATAATAATTCATAGAAATCAGAGGATGTGGGAGTTAAAAGTGCCTGAACTGATAGATTTTTTTAATCACACACCAGGTTTTCTACAATTGGCACCATTTCCTGTAACAGCATACTCCATTTTCAGGCAACTATTACTTCAGTCCATAATTCTTAAAGATGCTATATTTCTTGCCTCAATACAGGCCCACATCTTGTTACTGGATGTGCAAGTCCTGAGGTTGTGGTTCCTTTTGGGGACCTAGAAGATTGTAATTCCCATCGTGGGTCAATCTGAGCAATTGTATATTGCTGTTCTCTCCTTTCAGATCCTTAATGATATGGCAGGGATAACAAAAGTCACAGAAACAATGGGAGGCTAAGGAAATGAATAATCTGTTCTAATGCTATAATTAATGGGCCACATATGTAGCTAGGTTTTAAAAAAAATCACCATTGTTATTATACTCTTTACCCAAGTATGGGACTTTATACCCATTAAGATCTTAAAAGCTGGCATTTTTTCCTTGTTCTACACAAATTTTACTAATATCCCGCCAGATCTTCTGGGTTAGTTTATACTTGCATAAATAGCTGGTTAGAAGCAAAAAAAAACACCTTCTGCTCTCTTTAATCTCACACCACCATTCACCTCATGGATTTCTTTTAATTTTTGGCTGAATGTTAATTTTTCTTTCCAATAAAATTGAATTAAATGAGAAACACTGTTCACATATTACAACTTTTTGTTTTTTTTACAAATTCTACATTTGTTATACTTGTGCCATACAAGCTGTAACACAACATGAATAGTGTTCTTGAATAACTGAAAGGCTGACACATAAAAGGTTGGTTGAATTAATTTAAGACAATATCCCTTTCTATTTAAGTATAGGTTGTTTCCTGGTTATTTCTGGCCTGATTAGGGAGACAATTCAACTCTTGGAAGGAAAATAAAGAAGAAAAAACCAAAACCATCATTTTCATAACATGTGTACTCCTGGTACAGGAGTGACGCATATGGTCAGCACTGCTTACGCCTTACTGCTAACTATATAATCCATGTAAATATTTATCATACAGCTATTATCAGTGTAAACATACAGCTTAGTCATATGTTGACCCATAACGAAAAAGTGACATTGAGATCTTTGCTTAATAACAGAAGGTTTAAACATGTTTTAGAAGCAACGGAGCAGATTTCAGAATACCCACTTTTTCTGAGGGTTATATGGAGGCTTTACAGCATGTAACAATTGCAAAGAAACACCCTGCTATGAATGCATGGATGCAAATTAAATCCATATCTGAAGGTTATTTTTCTAATTAATGCTGGGAATCTGATAGCAGCACATTTGAAACACTGTTTATGTTAATCTTGAAGGAACTAGTTAGGACTAGCCTGCAAATGTAAGAAGAATGCCGGAGTGTAGTTATGGTAAAGGAACTGTGGCTTTCCCAGACTGTCAGTATGTGACAGTGTTTACAAAAAGCAGAGGAAGAGAGAAGCGGTAACCCAGAATTTGATATACCGAATATTATGCGTCTGTCAGAAAATTAACAAAATACAGATGATCAAAGGATCAGTTTAAACATGTTATTAGTTTATATACACTGCTACCATTCTGGTTCTGAAAACATCATAATGCCTTGGAAACTGTGGGGACAAGCCCTTCTGAGAGACAGATGGAAATAAGATCTGATAGTGAATGCTTTGTACGAATTCAGGGCTTACTCTTCCAGAGTCTTTGATCTGAAATTAACTCTGCTTTTACCACACAGTCCACCTTTACTAGCTTCTTCTTTGCTGGCAGGTTACTTTCTCCAGTTCAGCTGCCAGCATCAATAACACAGTAACTTTATAATACAACATGGAAAATGGAGGGAAAAATAGAGATGCTTTCTCTCCAATTTACAGAGATAAAATATATCCTGGAGGTTCTTGATTTGTTCATGTAGACTCCGCTGAAACAAGTGGATGGAAGCTAAAGGAATGTCTTGATCTTAATGTGGGCTGGAAGAAATGGACCAACGTCAAAAAGGTTTCCCAACAGTTACAGCCAAAGGCGTCTGATCAGGTGATCAGTCATCTCCTGCTTATCTGGATACTTCCATGCTGCAGTGAGACACTTCAGTTAAGCCAAAGTATTTTGAAAAAGCTCAAAAGCCTGAGCTGCTGTATGTAACCAGAAGAGAAGGCAGTAGACCAAAAGGCATTGTTAAAGAAATGAATGTGTGAACTGTGCCAAGAAGATGGTACCAGCCAATCCTTCTATGCAACTGAAGAGCTTTCTAAAAAAGGTGTCAAAAGCAAAAAGAATAGGATGTGGCATCACTGATGACAACAAACTATAATGTAAAAAATTATTTGATATGAATTAACAAAAGAATAACCTGCTGTCATCTAAAACTGATTTTAAAAGCTGCATATGCAAACATTTATCTTCCTTTTGCTTGACCAGAGGAATAACAGTCAAGAAGTTGTTACTCATAATAATACTGTAGGCAGAAAATATTCTGTTGAATACAGTTGTTTGGGCTTTTTTTCAGTGGCAGCATAATTTACATCTCATCATTCACAGTTTATAAAAATCATGAAGTATATTCTGCTACTGGCAGGGAATTTTTCTTAATACTCTAGCTGTGAAAATTTTGTAATTATTTCCCATTTCTATACAGCATTCATGTAATGTTTTCTGTTATGGAAACATGGGTTTTGATCCAATTTTTTATGAAATTTGAACTACTTTATAACACAAATGTGTCAGTATTCTGGTGACATTTGTGTGCTTCATTGGCCTGCAGGATGCCAGGACAGTGGAAGCAATGGCCTTCCCAAGGGAGATGAAATGTCTATTTGCTGTTCTCCCAGGTTCCCAGCTCTCAAAGTTGGGCTAATCCGGGGCAATAACAGAGGGTGTTACCTGGCACTCCTTTTAAAGAAGGATTTGTCAAAGATAGTACAGTAATTGCAGCAGAAATTACATTTAAGCCCCTTCTTGGAAGACTTCTTGCTCTGTATTTTCTTCTGGATATATGAGTAGAATTCATGCTCTGCATGTTTTTGTCTTTTATGCTGTCCTACATCACATATGCACACTAGCCTGACTCCTGTTCCCTGCAGAGAGGCTGAGAGGGAAAGGCAGGGGTGAAAAGCATTTGGAAGAGGTGCTGATACTGGCAGAAGACCACCTCAAAAATTTTACTTCACAATTTGGTCTTTTTATTTCTGTTTTCATTAGAAGACGGAAGCTTTATTTCCCTTGGAAGTTTGAATCCCGGAAGTTGTGAGGAGACATAGTATGCCATAATATTCATAATATTGAAATGGACATTATTATTTATTTTAGGTTTTTGTTTGTTTTGTTGGTTTCAGCTTCCTAAAGCTGTCTTTAACATATTTTTATTTAACAAAACTAAGCCTAATGAAGACATCTGTCACAGCTCAGAGTGCATTGATCTGCCTTAATTAGGCTTTAATAGTCCCTGACGTGCTTCATCTGGGTCCCTCAGCCACATCCCCTCCTCGTGGGCCCAGAGCCCCATTTAAGGTCATCCTGAGGCCTCGTGTCCTTCCCTAAACAGGCCTGCACCAGGGCTGGGCTCCAGCTGTCCCCCAGCCTTGCCCTGGCCCTTGGTTGATGGCTCTGTCTCCAAACAGCTCCATCCAGGTGTAATGCCTGCTTTTGACTCCCTGCCCTTGTCTTTGCCCTGCCGTCCTCATGGGCTGCCTTGTGTTTTGGACTCTCGGCTGAACCACTGCTGTCCCTGGACCTTTCCTGCCCCTTGCTCAGGTACCGTGGAGCTGTGTTCCCTTTGCAGAGGATGTTCTGGAGTAAGGAAGGAGTGAGTACAATCTTCAAGGCAGTGAATCTGACAGTGAGAATTCAAAGCTAGTAAGCTCTATTGAAGCGTTATTTTCACCTTTTTCATGATTGGTTTTTACAATATTCAGCAGAAATTACAAGACTGCTGTAGAAAGCAGTAAAGTAAATGAAGATCAAATTGGAGTTTTGAAACACTTTATCATTTTTTTAGCATAGAAAGTAATGTTTGAGTTATAATCAAATTACATATAACTGAGAGCTTATATTTTGTAGCTGAGTGTTACTCAGGTTCAGCTCAGGAGAAATTTCACTCTAACCTGATAAAGTAGAATTTTCTGGCACATGCAATATATTGTATTCAGTTAGCTAGTATAGATGGGAAAAGCAGACAAGCCTACAGGAGAACAATGCTTTATTCAGATCTGAACTAGAAGCAGTGGTCTTCAAAGCTCAATAAAAATTGGCGTGTATTTTTTTTAAACTGCCTTCAGCGCACTGGAGACTACTGATAGCAGCTGGTGAAAATAACTGGTGAGCCTGCTGGGGATGATGCTTTTTGCTGTGTATATATAGCAAATAAGCCTCAGCCTTTACCTTGGTTTCAAATAGCAGCTTTTTCCCCCTTTTTTGTGGTAGTGCTTCTGTGGCCTTACTGATTCCCTAAGGACAAAGACAGATGTGCTGCTTCTTGTCGAGAAAAGCAGGTGGAAGCCTTCCTTCAGACCTGGAGCAGCAGCAGGAGGTGGCTCTGTGCTGTCCTCCCGTGACTGCTTGTCGTGACACGCAGCAGAGAATGCTCTGACGTGGTACACTTGCTGAGCAAACAGCTACAACAGGTTGCTGTCTTACTACTCCAGTTTATTTTTCACTCTGCTGAAGATGATTGCTTGTCAGTCCTCTATTGATAGTGCTCTCTAATCTTCTTTAAAAAAAAAAAAATCAACGAGGTGCTTGGGATGGGCTTGAGGCTATATGCAGGGGCTGGGTGGAGCAGGCAGGATTCACATCGTGCTCTGCATGTGCTGAGAGCCTGCACTGCCCCGGGCTGCCCTGTCCCAAAGCCATCTCCAGTGCAGGAATCGCCCACTTCAAAGGCCACCCCTGGAAACAGGGCAGAGGGCTTGCGATTGGCAAGGAATGATAGTGCTCAGCCATCTGCAGGGGTGTTTATGCAAACTTTCTAGGACTTGTTCAGGTTTCTGGGGATCTTCCAGTTTTCTAGGTAGAAGGGCAAGTTTTTCATCCATTAGTTAGATGAACCCTCCCACTTCCAAGAGTCAAAGAATTCCCATGGGGATTGCCCTGGGGACCTCTTCCTCCTCTTCTAAAAACTTGTGAGAGTCTATTTGCAGCTTTTTCTTTCAGCAACTCACTAATGTGTATTTCTGCTACCTATCACATTTATTTCGATTATTCATTCTATGTTCAAATTTTGGTCCATGTCCAATGAGCTTGAGAAATATATTTTTTAATTACTTTCCTTGTTCTCTTTACTGGCTTTCCATCTGAAATATAATGGTCTCTGGCAGCTTTCTGGCTTTTGGCACTGCGGAGTACCTAGATCAGTTACAACAAGGTGACTTGGCGTTCTGTGCAGCCGCCTGTGAGGATTTCAGCCAGGCCTTTGCTTGATTAATGAGCACTGGCCTATTCTTGAGATAAATTCATGCTGGATTTTGCCCAAGGGCTACAGAGTGGGCACTCCAGGGAGTTTAGTGGAAGAAATCTGTACTTGAAATGACTTCTCTTTGAGATCTGTTTACTTAATGATTGCTTGCATTAAGGTAATACCACTGATAAGGAGGAAAAGGCAGTCAAAATTGTCAAGTACATTAATTAGGTTTTTTTTTTCCCTCCTACTTGTGTATTACAGCCAGTTTTCTCTTGGAGGAAAGATTACATGGCATGCCCTATGCTGGGCCAAGTCCCTGAGGTAGGTGGGAGCTCACAGGGTGTTTGCTTGCATCTGCATGGTGCTTGTCAGCAGTGCCACTTGTACATCAGGGGCTTGGCACTGAGCAGCAACCCCCTCTTGCCCCTCCCAGAGCTACTTTCCTTTGTGATGACTGGCATATCCTGTTGATATCAATCACCAATCAAGTGTATGAGCATATTTTAGTTGATTTCCTAAAAATCAGTGTGTGTCAATTTTACCTGCATGCTATTCTCCCAGTAACCTCGGCATCAACTGACCAGTTTCAGCCTCTGCCTGAAGCAAGTGTTGCTTGTGGGCTGCAGCCCCACCACCTCCTGCAGCTGCCATCCATGGTCAGCCTGCCTGGTGAGGGGAGCTGCTCTGTGCCACTGATGGGAATGGCCAGGGTGTGCTTGCCAGTCCCAGAGCTGAGCCCCAGTTCTGGAGACAGCAGGATACCGATTTGTTCTAAAGGGCCTGGCCAGCAGTGCTCATTTGTAGCTGTGCCCCCTTCTCAGCTGGGGCTGTTTAGCAGTGAGTTTGTGAAGACACTCATGAGCTTTACCTGCCCCTACTATGTGCTGGTTCTTTTCTGAATAGCAGGTCAAATAGGGCTGGGTGGGAGACTTCAGGGAGACTTGACACCTTTGGGTTGAAAACGGCAAGCAGGGAACCTGAGGGGTAAACAAGCAGTATGTAGGGAATGTGCCAGGCAGGTGACAAGTGCTATGACTCAGACCAGGCAGTCAGAGTTAATTTTTCTGCTATTCATGACTTCTACATCTATAAGGAGTTGGACAACTGTTTTGATGCACCACTGGGGGGTGGGTGTTGAAATATTTAGCAAAAAATTCTACCAAGAATATAAACTGTGCAATATTTGAGTGCTTCTGTTGCTGTATCAGAGAAGCGTTTCTCTGAAGGAATCATATGTGATTCTGAAAATCCCAGGTTCATTTGCAGAAGGAGAAGAAATAAATGGATATATGCACAAAAAGTCAATGTACTGAAATGAAAAAGCAACATAAGACAAAACACAATATGTGTGTTTTTAGAGTATCTGTCAATCTAAAGTAATAAATAAGTAAACAGAACCTTTTTAATTCGTTCAAGTGAATCCCTTTCAGGGCTGAATTAACTAAAGCATATCTCTATGAAATAACCCTCATTATATAAATCAGTGTTCTGATGGATTACTGATTTTGCAGCCAAAAAACCTCACCACTATAGGTGTGAAGTTTCCTGATCATCTAATAAATTGATAACTTTGAAGCCTGGTTGTGACAATTCAAATGTCATCACTATTAAACAAGTTGCCAAAATGCAAACAACCATCCTAAGTCATTAAAATGTAATTATAAAGGACAGCTGGGTCTACTATCAATCTGGGCTGTGGGGACTCATAATGGGGAAAAATATGAAATTTTCACACAAACAGAATGAGATTGCTGCATGTGCCAAGCCCAGCTCGGGAAGCAGGGGAAATGTGCATTCAGTGCATGCACAGTTATTGGTGCTCACAGAAGGCTTGCATTGCTGAGATGGACACAGGAGTCAGAGGCAGTGTGACATCCATCAGATGTCTTCCCTCTTTGCATATATGAGGAGTCCTTTTGCTTATTACCAGGGTCTGCCTTGCTAATGAAGGGCAGATAGGCTGAGTGGCAGCTACAGTCTAGCAGAAATGCCTGTGAAGTGGGACTAAATTTGCTCTAGTGTGGAATGGCAGTGCAGGTGGTGTAATTGCTTGGAAAACCAGGTGAACTCTAAGTGATAATGGAGGTTTGCTTTTTGGCTGAGAGGAATAAAGGAAAAAGTGACTATAAGGCTTTGCAGGCATAAACCTGATATGTTTATGAAAGCTGTGTTTAGTTATACTGATAACGAAGTTATTGAACTTTATTTTTTATGTTTATTATTTTCCTGATACTTTGATAAGGCCATGATGTGGGCAATGAGCCCAGTCCCTGCTACGTGTGGTATAGCTCTAAATTCCCATTGGTTTCCACGCCATCCCAGTAGGTTCTATCTTTAATTCAGCAATGCAGCGTGCAGTCGATGAGATTTACTGCTGATATGCACCATGGAAAGGGTGGAAGGAGCTAGAACTGTGATACTTCTTCATTAAAATAGTAACCCCAAAAGGAGGCCCTGCAGTCTTTTGGTGTTTTATTTATATGCATTATGGAGCTACAACAGCTGCTGGCTTCCATAATTAAGCCCCATTTTCCCTAAATGTGGTGGAAAGGGTAAAATGAGTGAGAAATGCTCATCACTGGTAAAATTCTAAAAGAAATCTTCCATGTTATATATATTGATGTATGTAACAACTCAAGTATTGGATAGCTTCTTTTTTTGAAGCTATTTTTTTATAAACCTGAATAGAATAAAAAATATGTATGAATTCTTGTGTATAATTTGAAATAGCAGAATTTTTTTTTTTCTATATATGTCAGCCTATAGCATATTCCTCTCAAAATGGAGTTGCAAATAATTGCAAGATGTGTTCTAACTGATTGGTGTTCCTAAAAATATTTAGGTATCAAATTAATGCATCTTTTTTACACCTATGAAGTAAATCCTTGTGTTGCCTTGGGGCATTCATTGTACTGAAAAACTTTTCCTTTATTCTCTCTGAGGAATGTCTGCTATTGCATATGGGTGTTCACAAACCATTCATTTCCTTCCTTTTGTGTACTTGGAAATGATCTAATAACTGAGTGTTATGCTGTAATTATCTACCTTTCATTTTTGTAAATCATAATTTTTGTTTGTTTTGAAACGAGAATCAGTTGGTATGGAGCTTAGAAAAACATTTAAGATTATGAACTGTTTCTAATGAACAGATTGTTTTCTGATGCAAATGGAAAGCCAAGTTGAGAGAGGTTTCTCTTTTTCATGCAGAAGGATGCAGATTCTCAACAGGCTTTGTCCTTATTTTTTGGCAGAATTGGTCTGCCCTACTCAAAAGCATAAACAAGCCTCAGCCTATCAACAACAGAAATGGGACACCAACCTGCCAAATATAAGGAAATGAATAAATGGAAGAACAATAAAAGTCAGTAAAGTAGGAAATCTCATGTGGTGTGAATGATTTCCTATATAGCGTAAGCAAGTTTTTTCTGCTGTTTGTTTCACACAGCTATGCTAAGGATGAATAAATTTTTGTCACCAATGCTGTTATGAAAAGCATGCAAATTTGAGAGATCACACTGGCTAATGGGCAGAATGGTTATTTTAGAAGGAAAAATAAGCTTTCCTACGATTTTCATTCACTATCTCCCAATGTGAGATACAATTTACTGCAGGTTTAGGAAATTAAATATTAGTTTTCCATGTGTACTGAAGAGGTTTGGAAATTAACTTAGCAAAGGTGAAGATACATAGTATTTCTCAGTGCACAGTGAGAGTTGGCAAGATGACATTGTAAAATATCCTTAGTAATAGGCAGTTAGAAAGTCTGCAGGGGATGAGGTCAAAGAAGGGTTAGCAGCTGACATCAAATCAGAAGCCAGATGTGCTGACCCTTAATCATAGGCTTTTGCAGACTTTTTTTTGTACTGCAATTCAGCATAACATTATTGAATTCACCTTTAGATTAAGCTGGTCTGCTTTGACATATACAAGCCCATATGCAAGTTAATGGCTGTGTCATCCACTTCATTATGCATGCTTTGATAACAGAGCAGCAGGTGACCTCTGCAAGGAGCACCACTTTTCAAGGTCCTTAACCATTTGCATTTTTGGTGAACAGAAAGTGGCACTCCCCATTTAGGTCATGTTGGATCATTAGTTTTGCATATGCAAATTAAAACTGGGAATAGTAATCTGCCACACCATTTTTTCTTCTTGCAAAATTACTTAAAACATTTAATTCTTATGAAAGTTCCCTGCTTCTGTACCAGTGCAAAATTTTTGGCTTTGCAGAGGATGCATTCTTAAAAGACAATAGTTTCTGCAAAGGCATAGGTGTTAGTGGGCTAAAACTAAACATGGTCAGAAATTTTTAAGGAGCTAAAAATAAAATTTAAAAAAAAAAAAACGGTCTGGGAATAACAAGGCTAAAAATGTGTATGCAAACCCTAACTGTTCCATGTTGATTTTATATGCTTCTGCAGTCTTAGCTTGTGAGATTATTCTGCAGGGTATTTTTGCATTAGAACTGGAGTGAAAGGGGGCTTCCCGTGGTGCAGTTCCTGCTAGTTTAACAAATACTTTTGGGTTGCTAATATAAGCTTAAAATAACACAATATTGATGTAATGTTATCTTTATTCAGAGGCTGTGCTTCTGACTTGCTCACTTACACAGTGCTTACTCAACAAACCACACAGTAATCGGTAGTATTAAGGTCAATGGCTACAGATCTGTCTCTCACACTGTGCTCTAGACACGACATTTTCTGAATATTGCACCAGTAAACTCATTGCTGATTCCCCTGAAGCTACTTACCTTTCATGCAGCTGTGGGAAAGGATTTAGCCAGGAGCTGGCCAGTGGGTTTATGACCTTTGTAGTCCTCACTGTGCAACTCACATTCTGAATAAGGCAAGTAGGCAAGAGAAGGGGTTTGTTTCTTACACTGAATAATATCTGACCTTCCAGTGAGGTGTCTTCAGTGGGAATTGTGTGTTCCTTCAGTGGATGACCCTGATGGCATCCTTAATAACCTGGAAACCCACATAAAATGTTATCATCACAGCTATTACCATAATATCCCAATTCTCAGATACTGAAACTGCAGAACTCAATGGTCTGATGTCTCCTGTTCACAAGGCAAGGGGAGGCACATGTATGAGCCAGACTTTCCCCATGCCTGTTTTTATGCTGCTTCCTGAATTTCATAGCTCCTATTTCAGTCTTACTTTTGTATTCTATCCTTTATTCCTATTAACTGTTGCTGTGGGAAAGCACAGTTCAATTACTTTAGCACTTATACCTGAATTTGTGGTCCTTATTTCATGTGTATGAGGAGTTTCAAGCCAGTAGGGTTGGGTGATTTTGTCTTCTCACAGGAGTTTCACCCATGAGTTTGGTCACTTCATTTCTGAGGAATGCAGCTGTTGCAGAAGTCTGTCATCATAGATTAAAAGAAAATGGCTCTTTAATGCTGCTTTCACTCAGACAGCTTCTAGTTGCCTGAGAAGTCTCTACTTTCTGGTGAAGACTTTGCACCTCTAAACAGATATATTTCACTTGCAAGTCTTAAGTCTTCAAAATATAAATTTACTTTATATAGGCTGTGCTTTCTCTTTGAGGCTTGATTTGCAAAGGTCATGGATATAAAATAGAGGATTTATAAACCATGGGAAAAGCATCTAGGTTGTGCCACTACTCTGCTGGAACAAGAAGCACTGCATGAATCTCAAGCTGCACAGAACTGGGGGACATTGCATCTATCAGCTGTATGCTCATGAAAAAGACAGCAAACAAGTAACTGCTGGTTTATTTTCTTTCTGAAACGACTGATGCCAGGATCAGTCAGCAGGCTCAGCTGAGGAGGGCCTGATGTACCTTTTCATACCTTGGTTTTAAAGTTGCCCTGCCACTAAAAGAAAGGCAGTGAGGGGAATTCCTGTCAACCCCAGAGCATGGCTGTGCTGGTTGGTGATGCTGTGCTCTGCTCCAGCACATACCTGCAGGACCTTAGTGAGTCTGTATTTAGAACATTAATGTCATTTTGCAGACTGAACCCATGTTTTACACTGAATTTGCTACAGAACTCTAATGCACCAGAAGTGCACTCTACAATATTCTACAGAAGGTATTCTACAGTAGCTTAATTAATGTTAAGACATTTGAAGCTAGTTAAATATGAAACTGTTTCATAATGAGAATGAATTCCTCTGAGATACTATTTTTTTATTACTTTTTCTACTGCATGGCCAGCTTTGGACTGCAGGTTAAGAACAAAAGCTGGATGCTTCTGCTGGAATTCTCCATCTAGAAATAATTACTGAGGGCAATGCTGTAACTTATCTTTCCATTCCAGACGTGACAACCCTTTCAGGTGATTAGGGGGAAGCAGACCTCTCCATTAAATTTTTTCAGGTTGTTCTGCAGACTCAGGAAGACATTTATACTCTCTTCATGTATTTAAGTTGATCTTTGTCATTCTGTGGCCTGAAACATCTGTTTTAAACAACAAAAGCAGGGATTATTAATCACTATCAGATAGGAAGGATTTAATTCAGTAACAAACTGCATAGCTATAGAATCTTTCAATAACTGGAGCCTTGCTGATAGCGTGGATAAATTGAGGTTTTCATTGTATTGAGATGTCAGTCTTGCATCTGTCATCACTGCTAAATAATTTTTAAAGGCTTAGAAAGCCCAAGAGGTATCCTGTCCCTGGATGAAACACCAAGTTCATTTGTTCCTATGTTCTGGGTGCTATTTTTTGAAATAGTAGAAAAACCAGACAAATCACTCTAGTAACTATATTCATATTTATAGTTTAATCCTGTGAGAGGGAAATAAGTAAGGCAATTGTAGCAATCTGTAGGAACCAGAATATGCTTAGTAGCATGTTCACATTTTCTTTTTGGTGAAAATATTAGAATTGGAAAGTTGTGTGATTCTTAAAGATTTCTCTCTGGGAGGCAGAGGAACTGCAAAGGGGCACAGAAGAGGTATGGAAGCAGTCTCTGGATGCTGACAGTAACAACAAGGAAATGAGAGAGTGCAAAACATACCCAAATAATGCAAAATTTTTTACTTCATGGTATTTATACTAGTTTTGTACTTGTAACATGAACAAATAAACACAGAAGTGATCCAAGCATGTAGATAAGTCTAACTGCTGCAAAGCTGGGGAGATCTTGGATGTGAAAAGAAGTGAAACTACTCCAAATTTACTACTTAAAATCTGGTCCTTGGACTAAGTCCTCAAAGAAAAGAACAAAGATAAGACTTCTGCAGCTTCAGATGTAAAAACCTCTATAGAATAAGGAAACCTCAGCTTTGTGTTGTGCAGCTCAGCCCTTGAGTTTTGGGCCTTTAGCTCTGGATTTCTGCAAGTACAGGAGTGTGGCCCTGCCAGTCTGTGCAGTGGGCTGAGCAGCACATCTCCTAATCACACTGGGCTTACATGAAGGGAAACCCTGAAACTCAAACAAATATAAGTGATCTATTTTACCTCTCTCTCTCTCCCCTTTAATAACCATCCTGATTTTTCCAGATTTTACAATTGGGCTTTACTGGCTTTTCTCAGTCTACCTAAATCCACCAATTGATAAATGCTTTCTTCCTGTATATATCAGAAAAACAAATGCATGTGTTATGCACTGTGAGGCCCTCCTCTCCACAGCTGGGCTCATGTCTTGGGTAAAAGCAGCTGCCTGCTGTACTCTGAGTGTGAACACCAGTGTGAGCATGTCAGTCTGTACAGGGAGACCATGGAAACAGGCTGGTTGGCAACTCTGTTTTTCTGGATTGTATGGCAAGGACATGCTGAATCTGCTGGCTGCAAATAATCCCCAGTAATGCTTTGTAAAAAATAATCTAATGCATGTAGGAGGGGAGGATGTATTTATGTAAATCAACTAAAGCATCCTCAAGAATTAATGAGTAAAAGTGGTTAGGAAAGGCAGCAGTGAATAATAGGTGTGGAGACCTTCTCCTGTTTGTCAGTAGAGACTGGGAAATGGCTGAAGCTGCTCTAGCTCTGTGCATGCCAAGTAGATACAAAATAATTGTCAGCACCAGAAAATCACTTGATAGCAGTAACTCAAGTAACGTGTATTTAACTCAAATGTACCAATATTATTAATACCTGTGTGTGCTGGCATGTAAGTACATAGGAAAATTAATTATTTCATTAATGAATATTAATGTGTTCATGGGGGATCTTTCTGGAAACAAACTTTCTTTGTTCTCTATGAAGTTGAAGAGAATTAGATATCTATAGTTCTTTTAAAGTCTGGCTTTTGATGTCCAGAATTGACAAAAAATGCTATTTTAAGGCAATGAAATTGTGGCAGATCATTTTTTAAATTTCAATTTATAGGAGCAGTCTGAAAGAGGTAGAAATCCTGCTCTGTTTCTATTACCTGTGTCATGCTGTGTGCAGTATTGGTGCAGCAAATAGTTTTTCTAATATTAGCATACATATGAAGGAGACCAGATGTCATGTAGTTTCCATAATTTGGCTTAATTTTAGAGAGAAGTGGCTACAGTTGACAATGCTAACAGCTAGTCAGATTTTTTTTTTTTTATTTGTAGCTGTATGATCTGCAAAGCTGCAGGTCTTGGGGTGGGCACTGATCCTGGCTGAGGAGCAGAAGAGCCTGAGGACTTCCCCACATAAAGAGCAGAGTGCTTGATCTGTGTTATGTAACTTCAGTGGCTCTGTCAATTGGACATGACATGGTCCATGTCTTCAAAAGAAGCTATCAGAATTGAAAAAATTAAATTCCTGGGTGAATGTTTCATTTGTAATGTTTGTTCTCAGTAAGTGGCTTTTGTCTCATTCTACTCAATGATATTTTCTTTAATTCAACTAAAGCAGCTTTTCTATATAAACCTGTGTGCATACATTAGTATTTCCTTTTCTTTCTCTATATATTCTTTTCTTTCTGCTAGAATATTTTCACTGCAAAGAGGAACAGTTTACCTTGGCCCTGGAATTAATAGTAACTTGGACCTCCTCAGTTTACTAATGAAACAGAGTTTTAACTGATATTATTTAAAAAAAAAAATTAGAATGAGCTGAATAACTATTTTGTGGCCAGATCAACATTGTACTGGAATTGCAGACTTTTCCTATCTCCTTGTTTCACATATTCAGAAAGGACATATTTCTCTACCAAGTTCAAAAAAATCTCAACAGACAACTTTTGGAAGGAAGTTCCAGTATCTGTTAAATAGCAATTTTTCAAAGTACTTACTAGAAACAAATTATCTAACAGCCCTGTGACAGATTTATTTAGGGGTAAACACGCATACTGGTTTGGTAAACAGCTTTTAGTTGCTTACATTCAAGTTGTTTGCTTTGCTCCTGAAAGACAAAAACTGGACCTTTTTTATGGCAGTCCTAAAGTAATTTCTAATTCAAACCACATCAGATGGAGGAAAGAAGATGAAAACCAAAACCCATTATTTTATCACAGTCTTTTTTTGAGCCTGGCACATGTTATACATATAATAAACCAAACTCTGAGTATTTCAGTAATTTAATCTATGTAAAATTTGACTCTAATTGAAAAAAAAAAACTAACAAACCCTATAACCAAATTGTTTCTTACAGGGCAAAACCACTGGCTTTCTGGGACTAGTATCTTACTCAATTCTAAGCCATCTAACATATTAAAAATAGACAAATAATGTTTTAAGAAGGCAGAAAAGCCTAAGATTTCTTCATGTGGTGTTTTCTTCCTCATTGTTTTTTGAAATTGGTATTACCATTACTAAATCCTCCATTGAAAAGAGCAGATCCCTGTTGGTTTCAGCCCCACTGATGCATATGTTTATGGAAATATAATCCACATTGTTTGGCCTTCCTGATCTTCAAAACCTTAAATCCCATTGCTTAATACTCTTAATTAGCTATTATGTTCCTTGAATCAGGTTAGTGTTTCTAATCTGAGCAATCAGTGTTTTCTAGCCAGCTCTGGAGTGGCCAGGACATTCCAATGTTATGGGGCAGGTGGGCAGTTCTGGGTGGCTGCTGCCCTTTGAGGTGCCCACACATCTGAAGGGTTTGCACAGGACTGCTGGGAAAGCATCCCCAGTCCATGCAGGACCTCCCTCCTTCTGCTGGTTTGCACCTTCAACTGAATCTATAAAATATTTACAGGAGCCAGGATCAGGCATTTTAAAGAATATTCTTGCTCATTACTTACTAATTAAATGTGATCTTATTTAAGCAATAATAGTAATGATGTTCCAGGTAAGTAGCAGTTATTAACTTCCATTAGGCTGAAAACAATTTATTCAGCAAGGTCCCTAAAAATGACTGTTCTAATTTGGCATGTATTGTTTGAGTAGTAATTACTGTAGTAACATTTTAAATGCATAGGGTGCCTTTCATATTAAATAGCAAACCTGAAGTAAGTAGAGGTAGAAGTTGAGAGAAATTAATGGATTTTGACTAGACTATTCAGAACAGGCTAGAAAAGGAAAAAAATTGAATAGTGTTAAAAAAATGTAGTTTGGGTTGCTCTTTCATGCAGACAGAACTCAAAACAATTGATAGGATGTTGTCTAAGGTTTGCTAAATTTGCTTTTTGTCTGACATCAGTCAAGAAAATGTTGAGTCCTGAAAGTATGAAAAAAAAATGAATAATATGAAAACGGGTTTTAAATTCTTTTAGTGCCTTCCTTTGCAAGTCCAAATTTATGAACTTCCAGGCATACTTACTCATCAGTGGGCATATATGACAGTAAATATTTTTGTGTTTTATACACACTGCCCTGCCATCCACCCTGCAAATCCTCCCCAAATGTAGATAAAACCTTCTGGCAACTGAGGACCACTAAAACATAAAGCACAGTAATTAACATGCATAAGTTTGTGCTTACACCATATTTTTATATTTAAAATTTAAAGGGGGCTTGCTGTAAACCTCCATCTGATGACCTGCACTTGAATCAGCTGCAGGTGCATCTAGAAATCAAGGGAAAACAGGCTTTGGATAAAACTTGCCCCTGAGTACTTCACCATACACCTTCATCCCTGATGTAAGGCGTTCCCATGGGGGTAGTGGTTAAAAATGTTCAGCAGAAATCTGCAAAATGGAAGTGATTACAGAGGAAGACTGGTAATAACTACTTCCAGTTCAGAAGATTTGAAGATGAGTCCAGTTTAGACCATCTTCTTGCTATGGAAGATGTCCCAGTTACCCTTCTGTGAGATTTATTCCAATATGCAAAGGCATTTTGTGTGAAAGGTGTAAGGAAAACCAGTGTATAAATAGTGAAATTATTACCCAGTGCTGCTTGCATCACACATGAGCATATGGATATTCTCTGGGTCTTGTCCCAGAAACTGTTGAGATATTATGGCTTAGGAGAGGTGTGGGATTCTAAGCAAGTCATTGAATCATTCTCTGTCCAACAGAGTTAAAAAAAAAAATCATTGAAATTCTTACTGCAGTAACTGAATAGGATATTTGGCAGGTGCCTAAATGTTCCTGTTTAAATAATACAGAATTTACATCATTATTTAAAAAACCCTGAGTCTTTCTTAAATAGAATAGCCCAGGCTATGTATTCAAACACAGAGAGTGTGAACAGTTATCAAAGAACCCTTACAGGACCAAGTGAAATTAGTCTTAAAAGCATAAGCATGTGTGCTGCATCCTACCAGGGTCCACCTGGGTGCTCCTTGGTGACAAAGACATGTACAGGAGTAAGATCCATAAACAGTGGCACTTCCCTAAGCATACTCCCAGCCTCTGTATCTTCTGCAGTCCTGGAGCTGGCTGCCGTGTCTTTCTATTCCATGGACAGACTTCCCCAAGTACTTGTCCACTGATTTTTCAAGTCACAGCATTCTGTGGCAATGATTTCACAGGTTCATTGACATTAAAGAAGTAGCTTTGTTTTGAACTTTCTAGTTTTAGTGCATGTTCTTTATCTTTTGTACTGGAACAATCAATCCTTTTCACCTTCTCCATGCCAGGAATGATATTTCTAGGTATCTGTCACATCTCTTCTCAGACACTCTTTATCCAGTCTGAAAAACTCAGTCTGATAGCTCAGTTTGTGCTATCTTTAATAATGTACTATTATCTTTTTTCAATTCTTTTCTATTGTTTTCAAGTCCAGAAAGTAGAATTTTTCCACAGTAGGCAAGGGCAAGATGTACAATAGTTTGTGAATATAAAAAAAAGTCTTTATTTTGTTTTCTGTCCTTTACATGATCAATTCTAATGTTCTGTTTGCTTTTTGACTGCAAAAGTGTTGAGCTGACACTTTTAAAGAGCTAACTCTTACAATTCCAAGACCATCTTCAAAAGGAGCTGTAACTAACTTGGAGTATGTCACTAAATATGTAAAGTCAGAATTGCTTTTTCCTGCATGTGTTTAAGCTCCCTCTTTATTGCCCAGCATCACATAGTGCAAGGAGGATTTTCTGCAACTCTTTGAACCTTCAGTAATTCTTTGAGAGAGCAGAGACCAAGGAAGTATGTTCCATTTACAATCAGCAGGTCATGATTAAGCTTGATCATATCACACAAGGGAAAACTCAAGGAATTCTGAATCACAGCTGGAGCCTGTGAAATGAGTCCATGTCTTCTCAAGCTGATAAAAATCAGTAAATTTTGCCCACTATCACTGGACATAAGTCGGGTCTTTAGATAAGCTCAGCTGCTAAACTCCTTGAAGAAAACCAGAGTAAATATTTTTCTCAAGAAACCATTGCTTAGTCTTTGCTCTGTTATCCCATTTTTGAGTCTCCCATTCCTGACAAACACAACTGAGGAATCATTCATGTTCAAACACCCACAGCAGCACATCCTGCTTAGAAGTAACCAGCCCTGAGGCCAGACTGAGTGGCAGGCCAGCAGCAGAGGCAGCTGGTGACAGCAGTGTCCTGGTGGCCAGGGCAGGGCTCTGGTCCAGGCCAAGGAGCCCCAAGCCTGGCTAACCCACCTGCACGGCACGGGCTGCAGCAGGGGCTCAGCTCAGCCTGCTCCCTTCACTCCTCCAGCAAAGCAAGGCTCTTGTTCTTGATTCCTGCCTCACAAGGATTTCCCCAGTGGGATCCTGTAGGGATTAACGTGTTTCCTCCTTTTCCTCTGTAGCTGTTAAATGGCCCTGTGGGCAGCAGCAGGCACATTACCTTCTGCTTTATCTAGCATTCAGGGTTAAACACTGACACCTCAAAGATGAAATAAAGCTGACTGAGCAAGACCGAGACTGCTGCTGTCACCGAGTAACCATGGAAAAACCCTTCTATTTGGCTTTAATCTTCATACCTCTGTGGACTTTGCCACAGTGGTAAAAAACCCAAATCAAACCCCTGTGGACCTATGAAACTCTTCCTCAGTCAGAAACTCAAGACCATTGCTTTAAGCTATACGCAGACAAAACTTATTATAAATTAGATAAAAGATTCTGTAACTCGCCCTTTGAAATTCATGCTCCAGGCAATTTTATCTGTGGTGAAGGAGACAGAATTAAAGCACCAAAAAAAAAAAAATCTGTGAAGCATCACTACAGTTTTTGAACTTATTACAGCATGAAAACATAAAGATAATAGATGCAGAGCTGAAGGTTGATCAGTGTAGTCTGGGAATTATCCAAAAGTCTTACTGAGCTAGCTGTTAGTTTAGTGATACTTCAGTTGGGATATCCGTTTTCCCAATGGAAAGCCTAGGAATGATATTTTATCTTTTCTGCCTTCTTTAACCAAAGTCATATGAAGCTATATAGGGAGGTACTAATGTACAAAAAATATAATCTGTATGCATTAATTTTGATCACTAGAACATACATATTTCATAACAATAATGTGCTCTAAATGCTGTTATGAATAACAGAGTTTTACACATGAACTGGAGAACACATGATAGAAAAATTCTTAGTGAGTGAAACATAGAAAAGATGCCTTGAACTTTTCTAGTCCTGTATCCCACTGTATCACAATAATGAGCTGTCAACATAACAATATAATACACTTGAAGATTCTAATTAGTCATTCCATATGTGTTCTTGGTTTGTTTCAAAGAGATAATGGTAGAAGTCAGTGATACAAAATATATAATAATGGTATTACTACCATTCCTTTAACAGAGAAATTAAACATCTTGTTTACTTAAGTAATGATTTAACTAGTTAAGAGACAGCCACACTATTTTTGAAGGAGGAGTTATGCAAATTTCACCTTTACTGTTGATTGGAGAAAAGTAAATACTACAAATGAGCTTAAAAAAATAAAACATGCAATCAACTCAAGCCTGGGATGAGGTCCAGAGCATACCTGTGCTGGTGTGAGGGACACAGAGCTGGGCTCTTCTCTGTTATGCCCACTGTCAGGGTGAAAGGCAACAGCCACAAACTGAAATATGGGAAATTCCATTTATACGTAAGAGAAATTTTACATCAAAAAAGCACCAGGGTTCCCTGCTCACCTTGTTTGGGTACAGCAGGAATGGGCTGCAACTGAGGAGGTCACTGCCCCGTAGCACCTGGCTCCCCTTCCCTGGCCGAGCAGCTTCCTGCTCCTGGACAGCTTGATTCCAACTCAGCAGGAAATGAAAGAAAATAATGTTCAGAAAGTTTTAATTTCCTGGCCTGGGTTTATTGTTTGGTTGTTTTTTTTGTTTTTTTCATTATATTCTGCCTAGAAATAGTTTTAACTGAAGAGTTGGGTATGGAAAATGAGATCAAGCACTCTAACCCCAGCTGGGAGTTGTTGAGGTTAGAGGGAGCAACTTGTAGGTCAGTTGTGTCTGCATGGTGAATGGAGGAAGGTGCTGCTTTTCTTAGAGACGTACAGTGATGTAACTTCACCTTTGGGGAAGTTTTTATTTTGGTTTGCATCCTTGGAATGAGATTTTTTTTTAGTGGACCGTAAAATTCTAAAAGATTGTAATAACAAGTCTAAAACTCTTTTAACAGAACAGTCAGAACGTGAACAAAGTGCATAGAGATGTGTCTGAGGAGAGAAAGGTTGGGGGAAAAGAGCCATAAAAGCAGTTGATGGCAGAGGCAAAAAAAAAAAAAAAATCAAGAGCCTATGATAATCACCTAAAAAGATAAATGAGCAGTGGCTTTATTCCTTACTGCATTAAGGGTGCATGTTGAGTCTTCTACTTTTACTCATTTTTTCATCTAGCTGAGATTCTATATGTGAAGAGGTAAAGGTGGCTTCAAGAGAAACCAGTCTTCACTGAAATTTAGAGCAGCACTACCTCTTCAGTTACTTTTGGATCCTTGCAGTTGCCTTCCTGGGATGCCATTTCACCAAGAGAGCATGATCAAAGCACAAGTTTTGATTATCTCTCAGTCCTTACTGATCTGCTCTGCTAGGTTCAGGAGAGACACTGAGAGAACTAATTGTCTCAAACACTTTATGCCTCTTGAGGTTACCTGTGCTAAATTAATCTTTCAACAACTTACTAGGGCAGATAAAAGTTAGGAATTATGATCCTTATCTGTTCTATTATACTCCTTTCCCTTCTCTATATCAAATAATCATGTTGTCTCCAAGAGAATGGATATGGATATATATATATATATATATATATATATATATATGCATAAATATATATGTGTATATATATTCTGAGGTGTATAATCAGGATAGGGGGATGGTTAAAGGGTACTGCAGATATGAAATTTAGGATTTGGACATGGATGCTAGAAAAGCAGCCTCAAACTTGTTCTTGTTTATTGAAACTGAATTTCTTGTATAGAGACGGTAGTACAGTGTAATAGCTATACGTATTTATTTATTATTTATTTACAGGAAATTAAATGTCTTGGTTTGAACTCCTTTGCAATTAATTACAAAGTCTGAATTCTCAGTCATTCATGGTCAAGGCAGGGGGAGTGTTTAAACAAAACAGTTAAGGGTATGTTCTTCTCTTTGTTGTGCTGGTGTGCACACTTACGTACCTCATGGAGAAGTACAGGACTTCAGAGTTTTGGAACTCAAAGAGCAAGAAAACACTTCCAAGATGTGGTCTGGCATGATGCAAACTAACTTTAAAAAATAGTTTTAAGAATTTGCTGAAAGCATGTTATTGCCTGTTATTTCTGCTGGGCAAAGGACATGAATCTATATATAAAGTTTGAAAACACTTCTGGGACATTTACTGAATCCCTTTGATAACCAGATAAGAACTACCAGATTTTATTTTATCTGGAAAACCAGCTATTATTGAAGAGTATGTTTCCAGGATGAATGGAGCACACTTTAAATATACTGTCAGCCCACAAGCTGTGGCTAGGACATGGTATGAACTGAATGAAACTATTAAGGGAACCTGAGTGGATATTAGGAAAAGGTTCTTCGCTGACAGGGTGGTCAGTCACTGGAACATGTTCCCCAGGGAAGTGGTCAGAACACCAAGTCTGTCAGAGTTCAAGGAGATATTGGACAATGCCCTTTGTCATATGGTTGAGTTTTGGGTAGTCCTGTGAGGAGCACAGCCTTGGCCTTAATCATACATGTAAGTATCTTCCAACTCAAGAAATTCTATAATTCTTGATACTGCTTCTACTCTCATGTTCCCTGGCATGACACAAGGCAAATCAGATGGTAGTTTTTCTCCATCAAGAGATCATTCCACTTACATGTGCACATCAGTGGAACACCTGCCAAGAGAAAGAATGAGGCAGAGCAAATAAAAGTTATTATTTAATATTAATAACCTTGCCTACTATGTGCAAACTGCTTAATGAAATAAAGTAGCACATTTATTCTGTGCACAAACATGCTTTTCCATGCTTATGAAGGGACAGAGAGAGGAGGTTGAGGAGCTATCCTCCTGCCACAGGACCTTTTAGCTGCGGATGTATGGGGATGGTGCCCTCTTCTCACAAAACATACCTTGTCATTAATGACAGCCACGATAGCTGATCTTAATAGGCCTTGGGGCTGCAATTCTATCCCACAGCTCCATGGTGTGGGCTGGGGGAGCAATTTCCTGTTCCTACTTGTTGGAGGATAGAAATACACTTGATCTGTACGAATCTTTATCTCTGGGTATGTGTAACAGATTTATTTTCAATACAAGTATCTGGGTTTGTCATGATGAGCTATGGTGTGGAGGAAAGAATGAGGTGATTTGTGTTATTGTTACAACATGGATTGTCTTTTTTTTTCTCATTCCTTATCAGCTAGACTCTGCTCTCGCATTAGAAATTGTCATCTTGTGTTTGGCAAACACCTGTAAACAATTATGTGCTTTATGGTGTTTCCTACAGGATGATATGCAAGGGCGGCTTGTGCTGCTGCTTGTTGTCCTTTCTGGGTGCTCCGTGTGTTTCAGCTGTTTCAGGGGGATTTTTCACCTTTTGACCAAGCAACTGCTCCTCTCAAGTAATTGTACGGCCACGATCGATGCAGCAGCAAACTTTGTAGCGCAGATGCATTAGAAAAACCTCCAACTTACTTATCCCATGTTTGAACCCACACAATCCAAACAAGACTATACTTTTGTGTTTAATTTTAACCTGAAGAGTAGATCAGAGCACTATTGCGGCGCTTTCCGACCAGCTGCAGTCGTTCGGCGCGGGCAGGGCAGCGGCAGCTCGGGGCGATTAGAGGCCCGGTGGCCTGCCGGGCTGTGCAGGGTCACCCGCCCGTGTCGGGGCTCCGGGGCACACGGAAGCCCCCCGCGCCGCCGGGGCGCAGTCCCGCAGGGGGCAGCATTCAGCAGCGGATGCGGCCGCGGCGCTCCCGCACTTGTTCCCGGGCCCGGGGCACAGTTGCGGCCGCGGCACGTCCAGCCCCGGCACGGCCGCTCCCGCCGCACGCTCGGTTCAATTTAGCACGGGGAGACCGGGGACCCGCCGCACAACCGGCGGCGGCAGCGCTGCTGGGGCCCGGCCTCGCTCGCCATGGAGGCGGCGCCGTGCCGAGTCCTCCCTCCCGCCGGGCCCCTGCTGGGGACCGGCCGCGCTGGCAGCGCCGGGGCCGCGTCTGAGCCCGAGGAGCGGAACGAGCCCCGAGCGGGGCGGGCGCGGCCCCGCAGCCACAGCGCGGCCCGCTCCGCTCCGCTCCGCTCCCCTCCCCACGAGGCCGGCGGCAAGGGCTGCGGGTAGGCGGGAGCATCTCCCCGCCCGGCCGGGCTCAGCACCGCCACACTGCAGAGGCCGCCGGCGGCGGGTACGAAAAACACGGCGCTGAATGGCGTCTACGCCTCTTTACTACGCGCCGCGCCCCAGCCCGGCCGGGCGCCGCCGCAGCCGTGACGGACGGGCGGCGGCACCAATGGGGGCGCGGCGGCGGCGGCCCCGCGGCCGCGCTGAATGAGGGCAGGGCGGAGGGCGGAGCGGCGGCGCTGGCCGGGAGCCCGGCGGCGGCTCCGGGGATGGTCCACGCACTGGCGCCGTCACGTGTTGTTCTCCTTGGAGTGAGCCTGAGCCGCGGCGGCGGGCGGAGGGGGCTGGACTGGCGAGCGCGGCCCCCGCCGCCTGTTTTGGTGCGGGGCGCCGGGAAACTCCGAGGAGAAGCCGGCGGAGAAGGAGCCGCGGCGGCGGTGCCCGCTCCCCCGGCGGGCTGGGGCACGGGAGGGGGCCGCGCCGCCGGCCGCTGAGGCGCTGCCGCCTGGAATGAAGAGGAGGAAGAGAGGATGTTCCTTCGGCACTCGGGCTTGCCTCCCCTCCCGCCGCTGCCGGGCTGCGCCGCGCGTGGAAATGGCACTTTCTCTGCCTAACGAGATGGGACTGAATGGGGTCGCCAGCCTCCTCCGCACGCTCGAGCGGGAGCAGCAGCCTCGGCGCTGATATTTGGGGAAGGGGGGTTGTATTGTGGGCGGCATTTTTTTTTAATTTTCTCTTTTTTGGGAGGAGAGCGAGAGAGGGGAGAGCAGCGTGTATTTTTGGGTGCAAACCCCGGACTTTGCAAAACAATCTCCGCCCCCGAGAGGATATTTAATCTGCAACAGAGATCGCTGCTGGCGGAGGCAAACTTGAGCCGGGGAAGGGGTGCAGGGAGCGGAGGAAAGGGACTCCCGCCCCGCTACCGGCCCCGCCGGAGCCCGACCCCTGCAAGGAAAGATGCGTTTTTCATTCCCGGCTGCTCATTTTGGGACGAGACTTTCGTCTGGACTGATCGGGACTGGACTTTTTAAGGACGAGCTTACGCGTCTAAGCGCGATTTGGGCATAAACAGCAACACAAACTCTGATTTGGTGCTGGAAGCTGCCTCTGCCACTGAACAGCTGCTCTCACCCTGCTTCTGTCCCTCCCCCGTCCCATTCTCAGAAGAGGATCCTGAGCTATTTTGCCTTTTTTCTAATTCTTTTTTATTTCCATTTTTTTTAATTGTTGTTGTATGAATTTTATTTTAGGTGGTTGCCTTTCCTGGCTAGCTTGGCTGTTTTGGGGTCTTGCAGACTGCAAGCTGCATTAACAGCTCCACCACCTCTCATCATGGCCAGCCCCACGGATAATAACGAGGGCTTCTTCTCAGATGTCAGAAAGGTGGGTTACTTGCGCAAACCCAAGAGCATGCATAAACGATTTTTCGTGCTGAGGGCAGCCAGTGAGTCTGGACCCGCCCGGCTGGAGTATTATGAGAATGAGAAGAAATGGAGACACAAGTCAGGGGCCCCCAAGCGCTCCATCCCACTAGAAAGCTGCTTCAACATCAACAAACGGGCTGACTCCAAGAACAAGCACCTGGTGGCCCTCTACACTAAGGACGAGCACTTTGCCATTGCAGCTGACAGTGAACCTGAGCAGGAGAGCTGGTACCAAGCATTGCTGCAGTTGCACAACAGGGCCAAGGGCCACCATCACCTCCATCACCATCACCACCACCACCACAGTGATGTCACTTTTGGAGGCAGCAGCACAGGACTGGGGGAAGCAGGTGAGGACAGCTATGGTGAGGTAGCCCCTGGTCCAGCTTTTAAGGAAGTTTGGCAAGTAATTCTGAAGCCTAAGGGCCTAGGCCAGACAAAGAACCTGATTGGCATCTACCGCCTGTGCCTGACTAACAAGACCATCAGCTTTGTAAAGCTGAATTCAGATGCGGCTGCTGTGGTGCTGCAGCTGCTCAATATCCGCCGCTGTGGTCACTCTGAGAACTTCTTCTTCATTGAGGTGGGACGCTCAGCTGTCACTGGACCTGGTGAGTTCTGGATGCAAGTGGATGACTCAGTGGTGGCACAGAACATGCATGAAACTATCCTGGAGGCCATGCGAGCCATGAGTGAGGAATTCCGGCCCCGTAGCAAGAGCCAGTCCTCCTCAAACTGTTCCAACCCGATCTCTGTGCCCCTTCGCAGGCACCACGTCAACAACCCTCCACCGAGCCAAGTGGGGCTCAGTCGGCGGTCCAGGACTGAGAGTGTCACGGCCACTTCTCCTGCCGGTGGTGGAGGTACAGGTGGCAAACCCAGCTCTTTCCGGGTTCGAGCATCGAGTGATGGGGAAGGCACAATGTCAAGACCTGCCTCTGTGGATGGTAGCCCAGTTAGTCCCAGTGCAAACCGGACTCATTCGCACAGACACCGTGGCAACTCCAGGCTCCATCCTCCACTCAACCACAGCCGGTCCATCCCAATGCCTTCCTCACGCTGCTCTCCTTCAGCCACCAGTCCAGTCAGCCTGTCATCCAGCAGCACTAGTGGCCACGGCTCCACCTCAGACTGCCTGTTCCCTCGAAGGTCTAGTGCTTCAGTTTCTGGCTCTCCTAGTGATGGTGGATTTATTTCTTCCGATGAGTATGGTTCAAGCCCGTGTGACTTCCGCAGCTCCTTTCGCAGTGTAACCCCTGATTCATTGGGACACACACCCCCTGCCCGGGGTGATGAAGACCTCAACTACATCTGCATGGGAGGGAAGGCCACCTCTTCTTGCTGCAGCCTGGCAGCGCCCAATGGCCATTTCATCCCACGCACCTGCCACCCTCAGCAGCAACCCCGCTATCCTAGTACACCCTGCTGTCCTCGAGGTGGTAGTGAGGAGGTTGCTGACTTGGAGAAGGTATTCAGAAAGCGGACTCACTCTGCAGGTACTTCGCCCACCATCTCCCACCAGAAAACACCCTCACAGTCTTCAGTGGCCTCCATTGAGGAGTACACAGAGATGCTGCCTTCTTATGCCTGTGGCAGCAGCAGGCTGCCCTCCTACCGCCACTCAGCCTTTGTGCCCACTCATTCCTACCCAGAGGAGTGCCTGGAGATGCACCACATGGACAGTGGCCATCATCGGACCAACTCTGCCCCGCACACGGATGATGGCTACATGCCCATGTCGCCTGGTGTAGCCCCTGTGCCCAGCGGTGGGGGCCCCCCCAAGGGTGGTGACTATATGCCCATGAGTCCTAAGAGTGTGTCGGCCCCACAGCAGATCATCAACCCTGGCAGAGGTGGCCGCCACCCTCCGGCCACAGTGGACTCTAATGGCTACATGATGATGTCCCCCAGTGGCAGCTACTCCCCCGACAGCAGCTCTGCGGGCTACGGCAAGATCTGGACAAATGGTGCCGGCCACCACCCAAAACTCTCAGTGGAGAGCAACGAAGGGAAGCTTCCCTGCGGCGGCAGCGACTATATCAACATGTCCCCAGCCAGCGGCTCCACCACCAGCACTCCGCCTGACTGCTATTTCGGGGCTGCGGGGCAGCCGGGGGTCGAGGAGGCGGCCACCGTAGCGCACCACAAACCCATCTACTCCTACTTCTCGCTGCCACGCTCCTTCAAGCACGTGCACCGGCGGGGCGGCTGCAGGCCGGCGGGGACAGCCGAGGAGGGCAGCCCTCAGCCCCGCATCGCGCTCGGCTCCAGCCGCCTCCTTTACGCGGCCGAGGACTCGTCCTCCTCCACCAGCAGCGACAGCCTGGGCGGCGGCGGCGGCCCCGAGGGCGGCCCCCCGCCTCAAGCGCAGCCCCCGCGCAAGGTGGACACGGCCGTGCAGACCAAGGGCCGCCTGGCGCGCCCCACGCGGCTCTCGCTGGGTGGCCCTAAGGCCAGCACCCTGCCGCGGGCCCGGGAGCAGCCCCCGGTGCTGCTGCCCCCGGAGCCCAAGAGCCCCGGCGAGTACGTGAACATCGAGTTCATCGCCGGCGAAAAGCCGCCCTTCCCCTCGGCTGCCCTGAGCATGGCCCTGCCGCCGCCGGGCAGCGAGGCCGCCGAGGAGTACATGAACATGGAGCCGGGCCCGCCGCGGGCCCCCTGCCCGTCCGGCTTCGCCACCGCGCGGGCGGCCCGGCTCGGCCGGGACTACGTGGCGATGCAGCGGGGGGGCGCCGCGGCCGGCGGGGGCTCCTGCTCGGACTACGCGGACAGCCCGTCCCCCGGCTCGCCCGCCCGCCTCATCAGCTACGCCGAGGTGCGAGGGGGCCGCGCCGGCCCCGAAAAGCCCCCGCCGGCCGCCGCCACCGCTGCGTCCCCGGAGCTGCCGCGGCCGCCGGCCGAGCTGTCGGCGGCGCCGCCGCGCTCCTCCTCCCTGCTG
The DNA here is from genome assembly GCA_003676055.1 of Chloebia gouldiae. Taxonomy (NCBI): domain Eukaryota; kingdom Metazoa; phylum Chordata; class Aves; order Passeriformes; family Passeridae; genus Chloebia; species Chloebia gouldiae. The sequence goes on along the minus strand of QUSF01000034.1, from coordinate 2,862,726 downwards.
GGGGGCCTGGGCGCGGGCAGCGCCTTCACCCGCGTCAGCCTCAGCCCCGGCCGCAACCAGAGCGCCAAGGTGATCCGCGCCGACCCGCAGGGCGGCCGGCGGCGGCACAGCTCCGAGACCTTCTCCTCTACGCCGAGCGCGGCCCGCGGAGCGGCGGGCGGGCTCGGGGCACCCTTCCCGTGCGGCGGCGCGGGGGGCGCCGAGGAGGTGAAGCGGCACAGCTCGGCCTCCTTCGAGAACGTGTGGCTGCGGCCCGGCGCGGGGGAGCCGGCCGCCCGCCGGGACCCGGGGGTCGCGCCCGCCCTGGAGAACGGACTCAACTACATCGACCTGGACTTGGTGAGGGACTGCGGCCACCGCCGCCACCACCACCCGCACGCCCCCGCCGAGGCGAAGCAGCCGCTGCCGCCGAAGCCCCCGGGCCAGCAGCGCGGGAGTGGCCACGGTGGCGAGGATCTGAGCGCGTACGCCAGCATCAGCTTCCAGAAGCGGGAGGAGATGTAGGAGCCGGGCGCCCGCCGCGGAAGGTGAGCCCGGACGGGGCGGGACGGGGCGCGGCTCCGCTCGGGGGGTGGAACGAGGAGGGGGCTGGGGCTGGGGCATCGGCATCGTTCCCCGGGGCATCCACGGGTTGGGTTGGTTTCATTGAGCCTTTTGGCCTCACTGCAGCATGTTTTAGTGGCAGAAGCGTCCCGGAGTGCAGCATCCCTGCGTGTGTCCCGCCGCTGTTCCGCACCTGCGCGGGCTGGGGAGTGCTTCCAAAGCGACTTTGGACGCTCCTGTTCAGCCGGGGATACAATACTGTGCTTACCGTGTAGGCGCCTTTTTTTTACTTCTCGGAATTAGCAATGTTTCAAAAGAGAGTGGGAGAGGGGTGTGCAATCGAGTCACTTCTAGTATTGGGTTGGAAACAGGAAACTCCCTGTGTAATCCTGGTTTGGTCAGTGATCACCACGCTTGTGACCAAGAGTAGAGCAGTGAACCGTGCTAACACGTGCGGGCTAAGGGCATTTACCTCACAGAGTTGTGACCAGTGTTAACTGAGTTTGTTGGAAGGAGCTGTTGAGTTTGAAAACAGACTTCAAAGCCTTTAGAGCATTGTATATATCACTTGTGTTTCAGTTGATACTGCGTGGCTGTCCCTCACCTGCCACAGTGTTACAAACAGCACAAGAAATGAGCCCTATGAACTGTGTTTTTGGCATTGACTAATATGTTCTGTTTCTTCCTGAGGCTTTTAATTTTTAATTCGGGAAAAACTTCTGCCAGGCTGTTGCACATTGATTACAGACATGTAACATGAGTAGGAGCCTTGTAGGAAGCAGTATGATGTTTCTGTTGAGTGGGAACTTCATGTAGCACAGAACAATGTATCTTTTGAAGAGCTCATAAAGTACAGTACACCTGTGTAAGTCCTTTCATGAAAGGTGAAGAGTGTTTTGTTTTGGTGCAGGCAAGTACTGGCAGATAATTATCTAGTAAATTTTGTCACTCGATTTTAAGTTTCTTACATGCCTGAGCAGCAGCAATCACAGTAGTTTAAGCAGTTACTATGAATATATGCAATAATATTAGGGGGTGAATCTCATACCACTGTTTACATCATCTGAGTATTTGTGTTGCGCGTTGGCTGCATTGAAGGCTGGTGTTGGTGTGATGCCTGGGATCACATGGTTTTAATGTTTTGATGTTTTGCATCTTTATAACCTGAACAAAAGCAAAACAGCCTCTTAACATTTGCTGCATGACATTGCATCTCTTGCCCATTAGAGCAAAGCAATATTAAGTCTTAGTCTTACCTGACCTATGAATACTAGGTTAATTTGAAAGTTCGAGGGAGGACTTAAGATCAGTGCAAATATTGCCAGTCTGGGTCAAGTGGTAACTGGTAGGAAATGGTAATTTTTATGGCTGACAGGACCGTGCTGAGTGTCACCATATATTATTTGTGACTAAACGTACACAAATTACACAGCTACACCTTTTCTCAGTTGTGGCATGTGCTTGCAAGAGCCCTGTTTTTGCAGATGGCTCTTGTTACCCTGGGAATCCATATTTGCTTAGGCAGCATTGGTGTTGTGAATTCTTCAGGAGGGAACTTTTTCCAGAGGATGCAGCATATTCTGCAGTTAAGTCATTTTGCTGGGAATATCACTGTTCTCTCCCACCTGTGGAGTGCTGAGACTGTAGAGTAAGTGTGAGAGAAGATCCTTGGTCAGTGTGGGGGTAAATAAAGAATTTATGATGGGTATGAGGACACAGGTCTGGCGGGGAGCAGTGTCATAACTGCTTACACAGTTTTTTCCAAATGCACTGCTTTCCTTTTGCTGTGGACAACTTGCTTAATTGAACTTTGTGTCGTCTTTAATATAAAAGCTTTGGCAATGCTTTCCATGGTGGTGTTAGATAGATACCTGCTGTGATTATGCTGTTCAGTGAAAGATTAGGATCTGGAAGACCTGATAAAAGAACTGGCTGAAAAATACTATGCAGATGCTTTTAAGGGCAGCATTGTGTGAAATAGAGTGTAATAGAGTAATTGTTATTTTAAGTTGGTTCTTATTTCCCAAAATTTGTATTGGATTGAGGAGGCACAGCTTCTTCTGGGAGGCAAGGGAAGAATCAGGTTGTAATTATATGGGGTCTTTGAGCCATAGCTGTTCCTTCTCCCTTCCCACTGTAAAGCTTTGTTGGTTGCTTGTAGCCTTCTCAGACATTAACAGTTGGGATTCTTATTTCCCAGGCTAGATTTCTTACTATCAACTGAAACTTCTCTTGCAAAATTCAGCCTGATTAGTTCATCTCTTGAGTGTGCTAAGGAAACAAACCCAATAATATTTTGTTCATACTAAACCATTTTTACAGCTATTTTTTGACATGTGCTTGTACCTTTTTTGCTTTGGAGGTAAAACTTAGGTTTGGCAGGAGACTTGTACCTTATGCCATTCCTAAGAAAACCTGCCTGGAGCTGAATGATTTATGGGACTGCTTGCACATGCCTGAAAAGTTGCTGAGCACTTTCAGCCAAACCGTTCACCTGAAAACTCCACAGCTCCCCAAAGCTTTGCCTGCCTTTCCCAGTGAGCAGCAGAGAGGGCTGTGCCTCCTTGGCCAGCTTCTCCTGTGCTCCTGGTGGCAGCTGAGGCTGTTCAGGCTGCAGCTGAGAGCGGGGAGGTTTCGGTTGTGCTTTCTCCTGTTGGTATCTGAGCAGGTGAAAGATGAAGGAAAAGCTACTTGGTGTGTTTGCAGGTACAGCAGAGAGGAGAAAACATCTGGAGTTGGGAAGGGAAAGGTGAAGCTGCAGAACAAGGGCTGGGGAAGGCTGCACTAAGTACTCTTACTTAGTTACTCTTTACTCCCTCTCTCTTTCATGGGTTATTATTTACACTTTTAATCTCAGAAGTGGCAAAGAGGGACTATGCATGCTTTTTGTTTTTCTCCATAAAACAATCTTCCACCCCATCCCAAAGGATAAAACTGTCTGGATAATACCTGTTTTATCCATTCTGGAATTTCCTTTTGTTGCCATCTACAAGACAATGACCCTAAGTGTTGGCTATTCATCTCCTAACAGTTAAATGACTGTTGCTGCTTTGATGCAAACTAGCTAACTCCTGTCCTTTTCCCTGCTCCCCTGTCCTTCTCTGCCAGCTGTCTCCCAGGTTGTTAGGCATTAGATTCTGAAGTATTTTTAATCTCTTTCTAGTGTAATTATTTCTCCTGACATTAAGGATCCTGGCTGAAATAAGCATGTTTCCCAAATTTCATTGAAAAACATCTCTCTCTCACCCACAGAATTCCTCTGCACTCTCCAATCCCATTGCCTTCCCTGTCATACATTCTTGTCTGTTTCCAAACAGCTGGCCCTGCCCTAGGTCTCTTCTTTTTTTTCTGTTACAGTGCTGTAGTTTCAGTGCAGTTCTGTATGCCCTCCTGCCCAAACTTTACCTCTGCTGTAGAGAACTGGCTACTGTCATGTGTGTCTAGCCTAGCTGGTGACTCTTTGATGCTTGGATGATCTGATGAGTGGCCTTTTATGCTGTAGCTGGAAGACTGTGTTGCTGCAATTGCCAAGTTGTGCTGGGAAACACCAGCCCATGAAATGGAAAAATTGAGGGGAGAGAGCAGTGTAGCCTTAAGGCGTTTTCCTCCTGCTTAGAGTTTTGCATGCACAGATGTGGTGGGCTGGTCCTGGCTAGACACCAAGTGTCCACCAGGCCACTCTATCACTCTCCTCCTCAGCTAGACAGGGGAGAAAAAGAGACAACAAAAGGCTCATGAGTCGAGATAAGGGCAGGGAGAGATCATCATCAGTTACTCTCATGGGCAAAACAGACTCTATGTGGGCAAATTAGTTTCATTTATTACCAATCAAATAAGAGTAGGATAATAGGAAATAAAAACTAAATCTTAAAACACTTGTCCCCCACCCCTCCCTTCTTCCTGGGCTTAGCTTTACTCCCCATTTCTCTGCCTCTTCCCCACAGCAGCACAGGGGTATGAGAATGGGGATTTTGGCCAGTTCACTGCATGTTGTCTTTGCTGCTACTACTCAGAGTAGCTTTCTGTATCCACAGTGGTCTCAGATATCCTCACTCCTCTCTCTCTGGCTGCAGTTGTGCAGGTTTTTTTCCTGTTCCTAAATAAACAATCCCAGAGGTACTGCCACTGTCAGTGGCACTACTTGGCCTTGGCCAGCGGCAGGGGCATCTTGGAGCTGCCTGGCAATGGGGGACATGGGGGAAACTTCCAGCAGCTTCTCGGAGGAACCACCCCTGTAGTCCCCCACTATCAAAACCCTGCACACAAACCCAAGACAACAGCTGAGCAGATGTTGTGGATATGCTGTGGATCCTGCTTTTGGGATTGCTGTGAGAAGGCTCCTCAAATGAGCAGGGGTGTTGAAGATGAATTGCTGATAACTTGTGTTCTGAGTATATAGTCAAAAAATATTCCAAAAAGGAAACCATTATATGTTGGCTCTGGAGAAACAGGAAATGCAGTAGCAGGACAGCAGAATGAATTCAGGTATCTTGCTTTGATCTCCAAAGCTTCAAAGCTTCATTTCCATTTTGTTGATGACTCTGAGAACTCCTGAATGTAAGTGCTAATAACATGGAATAGAATATGTGTATGTAAGCAAGTGGTAACTTGGCTCACTCTAGCTTTGATGATGACTGTTTCACCCACTGCATGGGTGGTTTGGGGTTTTTTGGTGATGTAAGCAAATGGAAAACAGTATAATGGGAATTCAGCACAAGGGCATCTATGGGGTTGTTAGACCTTTTGCCTATATCCAGTTAAATCAAAACACTTTTAAAAAGGGTAGAACTAAACTTTTGTGTGGTTCTCATTAAAATACACATGACGGTAAACAGAAAATTACTCATGTCATTCTTGTACTATATACCTGGGTTTTATTTTTTTTGGACACTCCTTGCTTTTAAATTTATTTCCTTCATAGTTTTCAATAGTTGTGTTCTTTTTCTCAAGTTAAAAACTTAAGGTGGAACACAGCAATTCATAAAATCATAGGATATCCTGAGTTGGAAGAGACCACAAGGGTGCCAAAACAAGACTTGTACAGTTAAATTAAGTTTCTAGGGGTGCGTTGTTTCCCGAACTGAAGAACAGAAGTTTCTGTAGTTTTGGGTCAGCACCAAGGTAAATACCATTATGTTATGAAAGTTTTTCGTGCTTTGTGGGTATTACTGTAGACAAAACAGTGCATTTCTTACTGTATGCACACACCAGTTTTCCCCCATACCTAATAATTTGCCAAAATTGAGCCTGTGTCTCCATGTACTTGCATATTTGCAGTTCTGTTTAACAAGACCAGAAGCTTACAATTAATGGGTTTAGATGTTTCTCTTTTGTTTTCCTGGCTTAAAAACTGAAAGAATGATTTATAAACAAATTCATATGATTATGAGGTACTACCTGGACATCTTTAGCACATGGTTTTCACATTTAGTTTATGTTTAAACTGGGTTTTGGATGTGGTTTATCTTTGAAAATGAAACAGGACATTGCAGGGTGAGGATGATGCTGATTTTTAATAGCAACTGTAGAGAGATCGTAAATTTCCTTAGATAACACTTGTAAATAGAGAATTACAGCTTGTTAATAAAATGCAGCAAGCAGCTGTGGAATGGGAATGTAATTTGGCCAATATCTTCAGTATGGTGCATTGTTTCAGGACTGCTTTATGATAGCTAAAATTTTATATTCATTAGGATTGCACCATTTTCATGACTTCCTAAATACATGAGTGCAAGTACTTAAAGTAAATGTACTTGAATATTCTTTTGAACAAGTAAGTGTATAATAGCTTGTTTTTGAAGAAAGTGAGGTTTTTTTCCCCAGTTTCTTGAAGCTCTGAAAATTAATCTGTTCAGTACTGATTATTACGTGAGTAAAGTCACATAAGATTTAAAAATAATTCTGGTGTCCAGTGATATGGAAGAGAAATAGATATTATTTTCCAAAACTAATTTGACTTTAGGTTTAACTTCTGTGCCAAGTTTCAATGAAAACTAATTATTGTGTTTGATTGACAGAGTTATGAAATACTATTAAGAGACGAGAGGAAAAAGGAGGGGAAAGCTGTTCATGGGACCTGTGCTGTGACCAGGAGAGACTGGGGATTGTTGGCATGAGATAATGGGAAACTTGAGGTGAAGGCTGGGGAGCACTTGTAGAAACTGGTGTGGGAAGGAGGTGGAAATGAGAGAGAAATTACTTGGGGACACACAAACTATGGCAGGATGATATAGACAGAGAGAATTGTAAGGGGTTTGTGATCTGAGGGGAACTGGGATGGTGATATTTCAAAGTCTGAGGTTTGAGGAAGAGTATAGAGAAAAGTGGAGAGCCTGGATATCACAGAGTTTGTTTAAGAGGTGCTCGTTTTGCATGGTACTGCAGTTTTCTGAAGGTGTTTCTCCTTCTGTGGTTTTTTTTTTTTTTAATCTTTATTACGGGGATGAACGCTCTGCTTAGGAAGCACATGTAGTCCTTATTTGTTATTGGATTTTATTTTTTTTAGTGTTTGGATATTCTGCTGACCTTAACAGGATGATTTGCTTAGTAAGGAAAGCAGAATTTACCTTCAGCCCTCCTTTCCTGAATTCCTTGTCTTGTAGTATTCCTGTCACAACCACAGCAGTAAACCACAGATACAAATTCTGAATTAAGGACAAGATAAATAAGAATGAGTGAATTTTAACATTAAAACTCCTTAATTTTATAAAATACATACACTGGAAGGAAGACTATATTCATGCAGGTTTTTTTAACTACAGCATTTTCTTCTTTACATTCTGGTACTTCCACAGTTATAAATTTGATTAGGGTTCGTTAGTTTAATAATTTGTCTTATGGATTACTAAGTATACATTCTCTTTTTAAAAATTTAAATAATATATTGTAAAAGAAAACTTCAAATGACAAAGCTATTGTGGCTTGTTACAGCAGATGTGGTTTTCATTTTGTGGTAAGAGCCGCAACACAAATATATTAATACTGACAAATGTGTCTGAATTCTCAACTTGTCAGAATGGTAAAAGCTGGCTTTTGGTCATCTGTACATGATCTGATGTGTTACAGTACCCTGTTCATAAAAGTGAGTAGCATTATTCTATTTTTGCATAATTCTGGGTCTTTGATAAGTGGTGATTATTATTTTGACTACATGAAATAGAGATAGTAAAGGAGAGATATTGGTAACTTAAAAGATTCACAAGTTTAACAGCTTTACTCTCCACTTACAGAAATGATGTGAAATTTAACAAAAGCCAAGGTGTGAACAGATAAAGGAGATTTAAATAAGCCTGGCACTCTTAACTAACTAAAGGATGCCTTGATATATGTCTCTCTGATCATGCTTGACATATCTAGGTCATGTTCTCTGAAGACTATTATTAGAGATTTAACCTTGGGTAATTGTGAAGTGTATTTTGTTCAGAGTAATTTTTGATCAGGTAGATGAGACAGTGGAAGTTTGTGTGTGTTCAAGTGCTTGTAATAATTTGGGAGTCTAGTTGGAAGACCTGGTGTCAGCCACCTGAGCTGGAAGGTGAAATGTACTGTTCCATGGTGTATCACAGAAGATTTACCTGTGTACCTTTTGTTAACTGTTGTAAAATTCTGTTTTTTGGAAGCTGGGAATGTGGAAGAAGTGACCTGTTTGTGACCTATTTGAAAATAAGATATGCTTCAGGAGGATGTTGTGCACTTTACAGCTAGTAGAGCTGTTGAAATGTACTTGCACATTTGAACTCTCTGATGATATGGGTTGTATAAGGGAGGAATGTAGAGTCTGGGAACATCTACAGCTTTAATTTACTGTGTTTCTTCTTCTTCTGCCTCAGCCCATCTCCTCCAGCCTGTGTAGGATTTTGACATTTTTAACCACTAGGGCACCTAAGGATTGCACATGCTTTCTTTGAAATACAGGATCTGTGGGAATAGAAAACATGGGAATTAACTAGCAGCCTTGGTTCCTGTCTAGTTTCAGTGGTCTGGCTTTCAATGTGGTGCACAAGTATTTGTTAAGACATAACTATAGGGTAGGAACTCCATAAGATGGATTTGCCAGTCAATAAAATACTTAACTAGTTTGTGCACAGGAGCCTTCCTTTAGTGGCACAGTTCCCTGAAGGAATAAAGAGCCTGAAGCTGGAGTAGAGGAGACTAAGCCAGTCTGATTGTATGGGTTCCCTCTGTCCTTACTGCACTGAACTGTGGGATTAAAGCCAGACTAAAACAAACCCTCCCATCATCCTCCTGACATGATCCTGCATGTCTGTACATCACCAGTAACATTTGTGTAAATGCTGTGTTGAGAGTTATGTGTCGTCTCTGAGAGAGTAAAAGAATCTCAAGAACTGTACATGGGAGGTAGAAGATTGAGTTTGTTTCTCTTACAGCACATTTCAGCTGGGGTCTTCTGTTTATCAGTTTGTAAGTGACTGCAAAGGAATGAAGGGAGGTGGGGAGCTTGAAGCATGGCTGGAGCTGTGACTTGTTTCAGGTCTGACCTGAGCTTCCTGTGCCCTATGCTGTGTGAGAGATGCAGACACCTCCAGTGACAGCTTATGTGTGTCACTGAGGGAATCTTTTAGATTAAAACACTGGATGGTAATTAATCTTCAGCCAGCTGGCCTTCATTTTGAAGAGAAGATTACTATGTTAGAAAAGAGAATTTTAACCCCTGGAGAGCAGGAAATGAGTGACAGGGGAGATGTTTTGGCTTCAGAGACAAATTTGGAGCTTGAAAGCCTCCTGTATGTGCTGCAGGGGAGTGCTGGTGTCCAAGTAAGAGATGCTCAGGCATTTTGCTGAAATACCTTGAAAACTGCTAGAACAAGGAGACAATGATGTTCCAGTAATTCCCAGTTTGGTTTAGGGCTCCTGTGTGAGTGATTGACAAGGTGTTTGGGAGTCCCTGTCAGCTGTGATGCTAGAGCTTTCACATGAATACACATGAATCTCCTTTAACACAGGAGAAATACAGAAGCTATTCTCTTTCCTGGAGAAAGCACAGCTGTAACAGAATGTCCTTTGCTGTACCTGCTGTGTCATAGGGCTGGTAAAGTCTGCAACCTTCCCTGCATAGCACAATGTGCTTTTTCATGGGACTTGCTCTCTGTGGTGATACCTAGAGAAAGAAAGGTTGGGAACTTTGCTGAAATGATGGTGGTGTTCCATTTCTGACTCATGCATGCACTGTAGGTAAGTGATGGTGATGCTGGCTGAGTGGTCTCTGAAAAATGGGATTAATTTTCATTTCCTTAGAAGAGTTTGTGCTATTGTAATTAGCGATTCCTCTCCTGTAATTCCTGATCACAATTTCTGAATTACTTGTTACTTCAAAATAGCAAATGGGGCATTTATGGATCAGAATGTTTAATATAACAATGAGGACATAAACTAACAAGCTGTATACTTAGTTGAGGTTAAGACAATGTTATCTTACTTTTTTTCCTATTTTGGAGCTTTTCCACAAAGATTTTCCTTTCAGAGTACAGTTGTATTTCCTGGAAATGACCAACAGCAGGTAGCTCAGCTTGAAAGTGCAGTCCTTGAAAGAGGTAGGGCAGCTCAGCTTGCCACAGGATTCAAAATGACTCTTAGATGTCAGTATGGTAATGCATTCCTTGTTTTGATGGGAATGAAGATCTGTACTATGGCTACATGAAGGGAAAAATGAGCAATACTTGGCTTTTTGCAGTGATGGTAAATTCAAATGGAACCATTTTCATTTGGGAAAAGAGATAGTGACTAATTAAAATCTTTAGGAGGATAAAAATATATTTTTGACAGGTGGAAACAGCATTGTTAAAACTGAAGAAATTGTGTCTCTTTAACCTGTTTACCATGTTCCTCTTTTTGACTTCTTTGCTTGCAAAGCTTGGGCACACTGTACCATCCCTTCATGCTTTGCTATGTTACAGTATTTTTAGCATTTGGTCCACTTCTATGTTGGAGATCACAGTTGATTTCATTTTCTTAATAGTGTCAACTAAACTACAAAATTTTTAAAAAAGGGAAATTCAGGAGTACTAAACAGTTAATTGCTTGATTGCAGATCAAAAATGAAATATAGGTAAGGAAACCTTAGTTTAGCTGTACTGAAAACTTGCAAACAAAGGAAAGTTTTTATCTCCTGTGTGTGGTTCAGGAATCCCAAAAAGCAGGCTGGCTGGCGCATCTGGGGTCCTGCAGGAGCTTTGGGCAGATGTAACCAGCTTGCCTTCCTGCAAAAGAGGGGCTCCCACCTGGGCTGCCTTTGCTCCCATCTGCCTGCTCCTCTGTTTCTGTGGGCTGGTTCCATTCCATGAAATGGCCACTGTAGTTAGGCTAGCCTGTTCTGTAGTAATTGTTTACATTTCCTCATTTTACACATAATGGCATTCAGATTTTTGAGAAACGGCAAAATAAAATGTATAAAGAGGAATTCCGTTTGTTTAGGAAGCTGTATGTTGAAAACTGTAAACATTTTTTCTTGTTGAAAGTTAATATTTGTTCTAGTGTCAGTATTTTGGAAATAATCTTGTATTTTGTTGACTTTATCATCATCTTGTGAACATGATGCATAACGTTCTTGAATGCCTTGGATAATTTAATATGGGTGGATAGCTATGTGTAATTTACATCTATCTTACCAGTCTGAGATCAAAACAGAGGCAGATGAAACTAAATAGAAGAGCCGTGATGGAAGCCAAACAGCTCCAGATCGTCCCTTGTCCTTTTCCAGCTGCTGTGCACACTCCCACCTCCCACAGCTGCTTCTTGGGAGCAGAAGTTAAAGAACGGGCACTGTGCATAAACATCACTTTAAACATGTAAATGGTGCACTTTACTCTTCAATGGATTAACACAGCTGATCCATTCATGTGCAAGGCAGTCCTGAATCCTTTAAACAATTTAAAGAGTTCTTAAAAGTGAAACAAAACTCTCAAATGTATTTAATTCTTTTCTGTATGAAACTTCTTTCTCCAGCAAGCTCTGATAGAAGGGAAAAGCCCTGCTGAAGGTGTGCAGGCATGTAGCTAGGGCATGTTTTTTCAGGCCTTTGAACTAGGTTAGGAATGTGTCTCAAGATGGAAGAATGAATAGTTACTTGGTGCTTTTAGCCTCCGGGCTTGAAACTCGCAAGAGGAATGTTATTGTGTCTTCAAAGCCTGTTTCACACAAGCCTTTGTTGAGCAGGAACTTGGAGAGTCTTTGTATTATCATGCACACAACAAAAAGAGCCAGCCACCCAATTTGATCTAATTGGGCCGCAGTGGTGAGATGTTTCTTCAGTAGGAAGGCTCTGGAAAATGGGGTGCATATTTTTAATTAGGAAATACCCTTTAGAGTGAAGGGATTGCCTACACAGACGTTTACCAGCTTGCTAAAACTCTCTAAGTATACTGATGCAATTCCCCATATGCACATCCCCTCTTTTTCACCTCTTCCCTATGTAGTGCTTTCCCAGGAAGAAAGCAAATATTTACATTTCTTTTAAATCTTGTTTTGACCCTGAGGTGGTGGTAGCACATCCCTGGAGAAGGCAAGCTGTGGTTGAGAAAGTGGGGTGGTTCAGGTTGAAGTAATTTTTGTCTTGCTTTCTCAAAAATAAATCTGTTCAGGACTAAATATGCTGAAATATATTAATAGTACCTAAATTAAGAAAGAACTTTCACTCAATGTAACTACCAAATGTTTAGAGGAAATAAACCCATTGCTCTCGTGAACATGAGTGGGGTTTGAAGTGCTAAACCCTCATTTCTGAGAACAGCAGCTGCTTCAGTAGATACCCAGAGAAATTTATTTTCATTTTAGTGTGAGTAGCCTAATGTTTATTCAAAACTGAATGAGATCAACAGAAGAGATGGGAAAACAGCTTTGTCTTAAGTTTTTTTTAGTAAAAAAACCCAAACAACTCTACAAAATCAGAAATTTTGAATTCCATAATAGTGAGGTTCACTCAATTTCACCTACTAAAGAGATGAGGCTTAAAAATAAGAAAAAACTTATCTTTAAATGCAACATTTATTTTGTTAAGTAACTTCATTAGGTGTTCAGGGATTTCGCTAGTTTTCATCCTGTTTTTCATTCAAACAGAGGTTGAAAAGTCATCATATAAAATTTAACCAGCTACTAAATAGTGACCTGTGTTGTCATTAATTTCATGTCAAGACTCTGCATAAATATACACTAATAGTATTGTCTAACTAGGGACTATATTAAATGCTAAATGGTTATATTGCAGATCATAATGATTTAGTGGTTATTGGTGTTTGAGAATGACCATTAAGGACATTAAAAAAAATAAGTTTCCTCATTTGCTAATCTAAATTTGATTATTTCAATCACTTTAATTTGAATTAATCCACCGTGAAGCTAAGTGTCAGTATGTACATCATAATTAAATGTATCTGAACTGATATAATAATGCAGAAATGAAGGGTAGGCGCAGAAAAGACCTGGATATAGGATGTTGCCTGATGTAGAGCAGCAGGAGCAGACAATCCATGAAATTACAGGAAGCTGGGTGAGGGAGAGGAGAGGGCAAAACCACAAGTACAGAAAAGTGGTGGTTAAATGTATTGAAGGGTAAGAGTGACAGGCATGCTGTGTAAATTGGCCAGCTCCTGTGTCTTCTGTAAGAGAAATTTCACAAGGTTAGAGAAGGGAAAGTTGTGTAGGAAGGGGTACAGGGGCTGAGTGAGCAGAAAGAAAAATTGGAATAATGCCGGGAAGCTCAGATTTCAGTTGATGTAATTGGGCTTTAATGGCTTGAATGATTCATAATCTCTTAGCTTGATAGGCTGTTATAAAATTTTAAACATAGGTATGAATGAAGCCTTGTGCTGATAACACTGTGGGATTGCAGCAGTGGAAAGCGTTGATGTGCCAAGAATTGTTAGAGGAAAAAAAATCCTCTAACATATAACGTGTTCGTAAGGTTTGTGTAGGCATATTTTGGAGGAAGGTTTGAATGATCCTTCTGCATGAATGGGCTATGAATTATTTTTTACCTAGGTGTGGAAGGAGAGGAATCTCCAACTGATGTAAATTGCTGTACCTGCTTGAGGTTGGTGGGACTAGGGCAGCATGCCTCAATTTAGAATGTGTCCCTTTAACCGTTTTTCTTTCTTTTTCTGGAAGGTGTTACTACACTGTTCTGCTTGAATTCATTGTGAGTCCCTATTAATTTTAATTAGCTATAGTAATGAGTTAGCTCTAAAGGGCAAAATTATTTGTAATTCAATGTCTCTTTTATCTTCTACCTTGGTTATTTCATCTTTTCCAAAACTACTTCTCCTGAAGATTGGTGAGCTGTTTGATCTGTCTTGATTCAAGCTTGTTTACTTCTGTGTTTCTTAGAGTAGCTCGTCAGCTTTTATTCCTTTATCAAATAACTCCTGTGATGTTAATCATAGATTTGGGCCACTTTTCAGCACTTGCATTTGGGTTGAAGGAACAGGTAAAAGCAAAAGACTATTAGCAAATTACTTTATACATAGAAAAAAAGAGGACTACAGAACATGTAATGGTAGCCTTTGCAGGACTCCTTTTATTTGTAGGACTTTCCAATCTGTTTGTGCTTTTAACTGAGGAACTCTTGTAGTAGCATCTTGCTATTCTTCACTGTAACTTTTTGAAAGGTTTTGCTTGGGTTTTCTGAAATCAAGAGTGACGTAAGTCACTGTCTGGAATCTGTTTCCCTGGCTTTATCTGCATATCCATGGCTGATACTTGCAGCCTTTACCATTGTTGTGACTTTCTCTGTTCTGATTCCTTAGGCTCAGTTCATGCAGGTACATCTGACAGAATTAGGGCCAGGGAGAGCTGCAGTAAGTGCAGGCAATCACTGCACTTCAGAAGCAGAATGAAGGACACAGGTTTACCATCAGCTTAAAGAAATGGAAGGCCATGCTGTTGTTTCTGTCTCCCTGAACATGTATTCCTCTGGAGAGTTTTTTGGCATCACCTGGGGAGCGCTTGGGAATGTATTGAGGAGGAAATCAGGAACCACTTCTCTAGACAGCAGCTAGCTCCTAATTTGGTTAAAACCAACTGTGAAACCCCATCTGCTATATTCTTTCAGGCAGCAAATCTTCAAGTAGAATACCTGATGTAATTAGTGCCTTACGCTGCCCTTGAAACCACACTTGTCTTGGCCTACACCGCTGCTGCTTCTGACTCTGCAGAAGCTGAGATTGTCTGCAGGGCTGCTGTGAAACTGTGCCATTAGTCAGTTGTGATCTGACCAGCTGCAGCACCAGTCCCTCAGAGTTTTTACAGGTGTGCTGGGAAGAACCTGAGAGGGTTTGTTGAAGTGGGTTTGCTTCTTCACTCACCCTGGAGGTGCTACTTTGAGGTAGGAATGCAGTATAAGTGTATTTATTCTGTTAGAAAAAGACCCGCTTCTCAGTTATGGCTTGTTTCAGTTTAGGTGGTCTGTATCTGAGAGATGACACCTTTTGCTGCCAAACTTGTGCTTGCTGCTTTAGTATTCATGCTAGTTTAGCTGTCTGTGTTAGTCATCTTCTCAACCAAATATTTTCTGCCGAAACCCGAATCCATACTGACAAATTTGCCTTTCTAGTTTAGGTAATGTCAAATATATATGTGGAAAATATTTTCAGGTGAAAATAAAAAATAAATGTAATGGCTTCAGACAGCTGTCTTACAGACCTTCTGGTATAGTTACTCAAGATGTCATATAAGAAACAGGCAGGGTTCCCACCCTTCTGCCCCCAATTTTCAGTCAAATTTAGTGATTATAGGAGGATTCAACAAGAAACTGACTCCAGTATTCAATAAGTAACAGGCTGTGATAGAAGGAAACATCAGTTTTCCCTAAAACATTTCCTACTGGTCTCACTGCAATTCCAGATGAGACTGTGGAAGAAAACTTTTGTTCTTTTATTTAAAAATCTCTTGCATGTTTGTCCTCAGTGGTGTATTACAAAACTGGATGTCTGTTGTCTGGCACATGTGTGATTGTACAAACAAAACTTTATTTTAACTACTTACTGAACTTCTGACATTAAGAAGTAACCTCTTAAAGACAACTCTGCCTTTCTGCTGCTCTGTGCAATGTTTCCAGATGTATTTGGGTACAGTTGGAACATTAAAGTACTCCAAGAGCTATTACAGTTGTCTGTAGCCTGGTTTTGTTTTTTCCCTTTGCTTCAGTTTTCTAATGCTTTCTGTTTTAAGCCTTATTTATTAATAAGTGTTATTGCATTCTGCTTAGTTTTTTAAACTACTGTGTCATTTATTTGGCAGGAGAGAAGGAAGGTTAAAGTTCTCCTTACCTCCTCCCCTTCTCTCCAATGAAATTTTTGATTGTTCTGTTTAATGAGTCATTTTCTCTACAGCTGAAGTTAATTTAGTGACTAATCCAAGCAGTGAGTATTTTCTGAGTGAGGAAGTGAGAGAACTTTAATTCTTTCCCCTCTTTTCAAATACAAAGGTATATCTTGGGTGTTAAAAAAAAACAAAACCATGGAAGAGAACAGTGCCTGTTGGAGGTATTTTATCATTTAACAATAGGTAACAAAACATCCATTGACTACACTGGAGTGAAGTCATTACTACAGGGGGTGTAGGTAGAGTTTGCAGTGCTGTAGGATTGCTCTATGTGCAGAAATACTCTTTTCAAGTGTTCATTATCAGTATGTAAAAGCTGATAGTGAATGCTATTGAACTCTTAGTTGCTCTAATTCTTTCTTTCCTGCCAAAGTGTGTGTGTGCATTAGAGTGAGTTGTGTGCTCTGGGCTGTTGAAGCCAGTCTGGTCAAGAGCATTGTTTTCCAGAGAAAAAGGATAATCAAAAATTCAAAATTACAATCACTTGTGAAATACTTGTGACATTTATGTCATAGATTTGTAAAATCTGTTTCATATACTTCTGTTTGCTGAACATAGGGTGTTCTGATTTGGCTGAATAGTACCAAGTTAGTGTGTGGCAATGTCCTCACACACAAGGCTTTGATTAAGCATGAAAAAAAAATTAAAGGCTGGACTACATACAGGCTTACATAGAGAAACAAAAAGTGTGAATGAAGGAAGATAGCATTTTTATACAAGTGTTTCAATACCATGTATAGTAGTGGCTCGTCTGAGCAAATGAAAGCAACAAGCAACAGCATAGAGTGAAAGATTCATTTAGACCTTTGGGGAAGACACAGAGACATTTCATACCAGATCAGGGTTATTTGAGTTTTGTTTGGTGGGTTTTTTTTTTTACAACTGGGTATAATTTTAACCAGGGTAAGTTCAGTGACTTTGTTTGCTCATGTGGACCACAGGTATGCATGGTTATTCAAGGTTCAGTCATCAGCTCAACTTCCAATTGACTAAAGCAGATTTCCCCCCTTGCTGTGAGCCCCTTATGCCTTTGGTTGCAGTGTATGACAGTGTATTCCTGTGTTCAGTCAGGTTGCTGAGCTGAAGTTGCTGTCTGATTTGGGCCTCCTCTTCCTAGGAAAAAGAAGGGGGGGTTACTGGGTCAGGTGTGGTTACAGCCATGTCTCTGAACAGCCTCTGGACAAGGGAGAGTTTGTGCTCTGTCAGTTCAGAGCATGAATGGGACTTGTACATGAGTAGCTGCACGAGGGAAGCTTTGGGCAGGCTTTCACTGCTGCTTTTTACACTGTCATTTTCAAGAAGGATTCTTACCCTTGCTCCCATGCTGACACCTCCTTTGCCTGAGTATATGCATTCCTGTAGCTGAGCCAGGCAGCTACTTCAGGAACATAATCCAGGCTAAAAGTAACCTGGCTTAGGGAGGGCAGAAATCAGAATTCAGTTTCATTTCATTGTATTGCTGCAGATCCTGGTGCCAGGGCAACAGGAGCGGATGCTGTGTGTGGTGGCAACATTTACAGCAACAACAAGACAGGCTTGTACAGGCTTCAGATACACATGAAACAGTGATCATCATCTCCTTGCAACATTTTTTACTCATTTTCCAAAGTGCTCATTTCATTGGGCCAGAACAATAATGATGGTGTGAAGCAAAGGGGCCTTTTTTTTCCTGCATTCAGATCATAAAAACTTTCTAACTCTAATGGCTGGAAGTGAGCCTTATGCACAAAGGTTCTTTTGTTTTCTTTTTGTATAAACCCAATTGACATTAAGCAGCCAAATCTCATCCTTTATGGTTGGTCTAATGCGTTTTTTAGAAGCTACTGCACTTCTTGTTTAGCTTTCAGCCCCAGCTCCAGAAGGCTGCATCTCCTTACATGGTCTTGTCTCTTACCTGCTAAGTCAGGGATACCAAACCAGCACTGAACACCTCTGGTGAGAAGCCTGAATTGCTTCTTAGGATTGTTAATTACTACACAATTTTTCTGTCCTTCAGCTATGGAGAATTTTTTGGGTTTTTTAAAAGAAAATTTCCAGTTCTTAATAGAAGAAGGAGTGATTGTGCTGAATTATGTAGTAAGGTAGTAAGGTGAGGGGTTTGTTGTTGTTTTGGTTTGTTTACTCTTGGATAGCTTTCCTGAAAGGCTTCTGTCTGCTCTCTCTGTGCTTATGGAACCATACAAGCTGTTGCTCCTGGGGAAATGTGTCACTGTGAGCTCTCTGTAGCAGTTAGGCAAGAGGAAAAGCCCAGTTGCTGAGGCTTGTACTGTAAGCCTGTCAGAGTACCAGCAGCAGGTGAGCTGATCGTTTACCTTACCCACTATTTGATGTGGATGTGCAGGGCAGAGATCAGTAGTTTACTGAGCTGTTAAGTGCTAGAAGGGGAAGCACTTTGTGCCCCCAAGGTAGATTCTAGGTTTTGTTTATCAGATCTGCAAGCGAGTATTTTGATTTCAAATCTTTGCCATCTTACTGTGTATTTGAAAATTAGGAACAGTTGTGGGCTTAGGTTTTTTTGCAACAATGATTAAAGGATTAAAGCTTAAGACAGTCTTCCAAAGAGGAAGAAATAAAGATTTTTTTTCCCTCATATTTTAAGACTAGAAAGATAAGGGAGAGGGAAAATTATGAACTTCAAAGAAAAACTTTCTGAATCTGTTCATGAAATGCCAAATTAAAAGCAGAACTCAAAGACCAAAACCAGTTAATGAAATTTTTACTTAAAAAGAAGAAACCTAAAAATTCACGTGTGGAATGCCTGATGGGTGACCTTTGCCATAGGCTCAGTGGGCTGAGTTTGGAAGCAATAAACTTGTTATCTGAGGCCTCTGACCATGAAGGAATTGATAGAAGCCACAGCAGTGTAACCTGCTGCTCATCTTCTCACCATCCAAATGTAAATCCAGTGTGTCATAATAGTGAGGATGTAGTCCTAAAGCTTGAGATGAACAGCAGGAATGAAAACATCCAAGCACAGCTCCAAACACTGTCTCTTTTAATGTTGAGTGTCCTGCACTAGTCTGTTAAAGGTAAGAAGTCTCACCCTTTGGATGGAAGTTCTCAGATGTGGGCATTGGAAGGATGTTGAATAGTTGTGCAATTGCAGCCATATGTTCGTTAATTAATGAGAAGTGGCCTATCTGTGGCCTTTGGTGAGTTGTACATGTGTGTCACAACATGTTGAGAAACACTGATGCCTCTTCTGTGCCCTGATGTATCTACTGGTCTCTTTTTTCTTTCCCTGTAGGTGTGCTGGGGCAGGGACTGTAATTTTCCTGTGCTTGTGCAGCAGCCAGGCCTTGAGCTGTGACTGGAGCTCCTGCACACTGTCACAGTGCAAACAATGCCAATGATCATTATCACTCATTAGCACTTCTTATCACTCCTTATCCCTGCACTTCTGTACAGCAGGGGCTGGGCCCTGGCTGAATGTGTAACGTGCCAACATTCAAAGTCTTCATGAACCCCAAATCAATAATCCTCACCTTGTTCAAAAAACTTGAGTTGTTAAGCTTTTCCCCTTCCTCCATGCTGGTAGCTGTTTCTGCCAAAACTTGTCCAGAAGTACAGCAGGATGTTTTTCAAGCCTGCCTCATTAAGGCTGTAACCAGGAATTGGATGTGTACACCAGTTTCCTTTCCTCTGTTTGAGTCGCGTGTGTGATTGCTTTCATTGCTCTGTAATCTGTCTTGCTGTTTCTACTTGCTGATTGGTTTTTAGGAATAATGACAGTCTTAAAAGGCACATCTTGTATTATTTAATAAGATTGGATCCTTTCTTAGCATCCAGTGATACTTTGTTACAAAAGAAATGACACTTGTTGGGCAGCTTGTGAGGAAGGTTCTGTGTACCTGGAGTGAGCTGCACATGCGGCTGCTGCTCAGTGCAGCAGAGGTGAGACCAACAGGGTCACTCCCTGAAAAACAGCTTGGAACTGGAGCACTTTGGAGAGGAGAGAAACAGCTTCTAATTCTTTAATTTTTTGACCACAGTCATCTAAATTTGAATCTTCTGTGATTTCAGGGATGATGAAACCAGATAGCTTGGGAGGTTCCTCCTTTGGGGCACGTGAGAGGGCACCAGCCAGGCGACTGGTACAGACAAGCAAGAGGCTCTGAAACACAAAGCGTGATCACTCGAGCTGTGCAGCAGGGAGAGCTATATTTACCAGATACAAGTGCTAATAATGAGACTTCAAAGAGAGCACACCCTTTTATTCCACAGCTGTGCTCTGCCATGCAGAAGAGACCAGAGGAGTTTTCCAGTGGAAGTTTACGGTGTGTCTTTGCCTTGGGGAAGAAGTTCAGAGAGTAGAGTTAGCATAGAATTTCAGAAAGGGATTGATCTACTATTATCAATTTTGTAAGAGATACTCTGAAAGGATTGACAGAATGGTGGAGTTTAGTCTTGCTAAAAATTCTTGAATGAAACTGTTTAAAGTTTTCTCCTCTGTGTTCATTACCTTGTAGTCGAGCATGACCAATTCGAAGAGGATGTAAGATAACAGATAATCATTGTAAGATGCACTAACCTGTCAGCATCATGTGCTTCATCTTCCTCAACTGGGTATCTTATTAGATGAAAGTCCCAATCCAGGGAACCTCAATAATAATTGGTCAAAGGGAATAGAGCACATATGAAGGTGAAAACACATAAACATTATTAGTCAGCTGAGGGTAAATAAAACTCAATTCTGATGTTTGGTCTGTGATTTGAAACTAGTTTGACTAGACACACATTATGGGGAAGACAGTGCAAGTAGATTTCAAATACGTTAAATTTACTTGCAGTCTAGATTCTGGGAGTTAGTGGGGTTCTTTTTTGGGGGGCAGTGAGTTACAGCATTTTTTCAATAAGTATGATGTGATAATTGTTACTTGCAATGTATAAGTATCTTTGCAGATGAAAAATACAAAGTGAATGTGATACTTATATTTCTTAAGAAGCAGTCTCTGCCCACAAACCTGCAACAGAGTCCCAGATCTAGTAGGTATGGCTAAAAAAATTAGCTTTCTGTTGTAAACTTACTGTCTAGACAACAGAATCTTATAAAACTAATACTTAAAATTGGGGATTTTTTTTGTCTGAAATTATTTGATGCTCAAGAAAAGAGAATTTGCTGATTCCTTTGACAAAAATGGGAATGGAGCTTTGATAGTTAATTCAAATTAACTATTGAGTTTAAATAAAGATACTGTACATTTTTTTTTCCTTTTCTTTCACAGAGCAAACTGCAATCTAAACTTTAGATCTGCTACTTTTACCACATGAAATTTCTGTAATACTTTTTAGGGGACAGCCCTTGGCAATTCTGCACATGATAAATAATGATTTCTGTGGTGGTTTAACAGTGATCAGGATGCAGCAGAGAGCCAAAATACTTATCTTCTTAAGATCTTACATTAATCAGAAAAGTTCTTAAGGCATTTGTTTACAGTTGCTCATTAATTTTCTTGTGCGATAAGTTGCTGTAGCCTTCTAATTTGGGTAAGTTCCTGAGTAGTTTCTGTTGGTGCTGTGGTGATTCAGCTTGCCCAAAACCAGAATGCTTTAGCAGAAGAATTTTGCTTCAGTCTTCAATATGTTTTTTAATTAGATTTTTTTCATCCAACGTTACTTGGATTTTACATTAACTCTTTAAAAAGTAGTTTCGAAGTTTCTTCTTGACAATCATTTTTCATTGTAAGGTAAATGACAGATACAAAATGACATTAGGAAGCCTGATGTCTGTCTGTCATGCTAGAGTATCACTAGAGTTGGTGTTATAAGATCTAATTTCCTCCACAGTAGTGTTCAAGTAGCTCCATCCATGGATAGTCTACAATTAATGGATAATCCATTGCAGGTTTTGTTTGCTATCATCAGCCATGGAGGTGTGATGTGTGGGTTTGGGTTTTTTTTCAGTTTTGTTTTTTTTGCACCCAATTTCTGTCCTTTTTAAAAAATCTCCTGTGTCTGGTAATTTTCCCACAATGATAAAACTAGCTCTCGTGGTCTTGATTGATCTCACTTGCCTTTCCTGTGGCTCCTAGACATCACTCAAACAAACAGCTCAATTTGTTGCCTTGCACCAGGCCCAGAATATTTCCAGTTTTGATGAAAAATAGTAGTACAGTTACATTTGGGTAGCTAGATGCTGTCTAAGTGCAGAGGAATTCCAGAAGACCATCATATAACTTCAGTGGGCAAGAATGTGGTACACTAATGTCAGCATAGGTAAACATAGGTTTTTAAACAGAATTTTTTTCCAGTTAGGAAAAAATTATTCTAAACCATGTTTGTGTGATGCTGAACTCAGAACTGATGGTTCATCTTGGAAAACAGGCTTTGTGGTTGTCATTGAGAGTTTTCCGGGACTATTGTCAGCAATGTGGAGTAGCAGCAGCCAAAATAATTGAGAAAAACCTGGTCTGTGTGTGCCTCTTGCATCATCAGGAAGAGGTACTGAGGACAAGAAAATACCTTTTGTTGGTATGTAAAACACTGGTGTGCTCACCACATTTTGAGCATGGTTTTGTGCTCACATCTAAAGAAGGTAGCATTAGTGCCTTTAGCTTAGGGAAAGGTACAGAGGAGGGCAGCCCTCAGTCCAGGGAGGTGGTATGGCTGCCTTGTGTGGAGTTCCATCATTTAAAAGGTTTGATTTGGAAGGTGGGCCACTGAGAGAGGGGCAGAGGGTTCAAGGTTTACAGAATCATGAGCTGGTGGAAGGGTGAACTCCAAGCTCTTGTTTACAGAAACCCTGCAGCACCTGGACACTTGGTGAAACTGGATGGGAATCAGTTTAAGACAGATGAAAGAAGAAAGTGTTTGTTTACATAGCAGGTATTGAATTTATGCAACTTGCAGCCAGAGGATGTTTTGAAAACAGGCTGAGTAGGGAGGTTCAAAACAGGGTTAGAGAGTTCATGGTCAGCAGGGAGAGTGTGAGGGGAGTGGACCACAGGACATGGGGTATTGGTTCTGTCGAAATAGCACCTTTTCTGCCTTGTTGGAGATGAATTCTGGACTAGATGAACCACCAGTCTGACCCAGCTGGGTGTTTCTTACATTCCTGAGCTCTCGGGCTTAGTGGGATCTTTTTGTCATTCACTTAGAATTATGTTCTTGTTCATGGCAGGGTTAGATGGAAGGCATGAATCCTCTCTTTTCTTTTTTTTGTATGTTCAGTAAGCTGCATCTCCAAGGGAGTCTCTTGGATCTAATTGTTAAATTCATCAGTGCTGCAAGCCGATATGGCTATTACTTCTTAATAAGCTGGGAAAAGTTTCCTTCTTTCTAGCCAGGAAAAAGTACTGGGAAGTCCATCTGGGAATGTGATTCATCCAGGTCACAGTCATCATTTTCCTCTCAGATTCCAAGGAGAGGTTTGGGATAGTGCTCAGATACTAGTGATAAGATTTTATTTAGATATAGCTTCAGTTGTAGTGGTGAGCAGCTACACTGATGTTTATGCAACAAGACTCCAAACACACTTTTCATTACTTCATCAGAGTGACACACTCCCTGCTGTTTGGTTATGTCCCAGTGAGCTCTGAGAATTCGGAGTTACTCAACTCCTGCCTTGTCTCAGTTACCAATGTGCAGAAGTGAGAGTAAAACCCACAGCTAGAAGTCATTGAACTTGAAGGACATGAGTAGTTATTTTGCTGTCGAGTAGGATAGTGTATTACAATATCTTCAAGTAATTTTTTTAAAATCCTCCTTAACAAAGTTAACTTCAGTATAGCAGTGCCTTGTAGGGTGGTAACCATTGGTAACTGGAAGACAGTGAGCCTAGGCTTACTATCTGTATTTTTAGATTTAATTGGGGTAGACTTAACATAGAAGAGGTTAAGAAAGAGAATTTGGAGGTTTTGCATAATGTTAAGGCTGGAGAGACTGCAAAGCTGAAAAATAGTGAGGACATTCCTTTCAAAGGTGGTGACATTTTGTTTTACCATCAATGTCTTAAAACAGGGAAATAAATGCCCCATTTTTAATGAAATGTTCAACAATTATTTTTATCCTGGAGGAAAACTTAATTAATGGAAAGAGCTAGGTTATGTCTAAATCTGGACACTGTTGAGCTTTATCATAGCCTAATGTCAAGCTGCTGTAGAATCCATCACTGTGAAGGCTGTGCTACCAGGAGTTATTATTCATGTGGATACATACATCTGACTTTTCCTTGCTGGGGCACAGTTGTCTTGGAAGAAGACTGAGTATGAGCCCTTTGAGAGCTTGTCCTGCTTTCTTCCTCATCCCCACTTTCTCTTTCCACAATTGCAGTAAAATTTGATAGCTCAAAGTGTAAATTAATCCTAAATTATAGAAGTCCTTCCTTGAAAGAGACTGTAAATCTCAGCAATACATTTTGTAGAATACAGAGAAGGAGCCTCTGTTAATGGAAAGAAGGGGACTTACTTATAGTTTTTTATAAATACTGAATAGAAGTGTATAAAGTAAAGCTTCTTCAGAACCAACCAACCATAAACCTCCCTCCTTTTCTTTTTTTACCAAGTTTCACTGTTATGAAATATATCAAAAGTGTCAATATTTACTATTGCGTGAACAGTCTTAAATATTTACTGTTTGAAGCAGCTCTGTACCTTTTTTGTTCAGTTTTGAGAGTGCCTAGTGTTTCTACTCAATACACTGAAAATGTTAAATGTTAACACTGTAGTTAGTTATCAAAATAATCTCCTAATTTGCATTAAATTAGTTTGGTGAGGCGATAGAAAAGGCATTCTTGGGGGGTGGAAAAAAAGCACTAGAGGAATACGGAAAGAATGGCTGTTTACACGATGAGCACTGACACTGCAGACCTGAGCTTAGAAGCATTAGGATTTTGCTTGGTTTGGTTCCAGTCACATTGTGCAACAGGGAAAAACAAATAGAGAAAATCTCCTTTGCTTTTTGTCCCTTTCGAGGTTGTACCTACCTGAGTGACTGTATGTCCTGGTTTAGGGCGAATTTGGGAGGAGACCTCCAAAGGGGTCCCTCTAGAAAGAAAATTCAAGGGGCCCCTCCCCCTGCTTCAGGAGACCTGACTCTCCTTCGAGAAACGTGGAAAAGACTTCTTTTAACAAACAAAGTACTCACAGAGATAGAAAAATGAATAATATTAAACAATGGAACCTCTTGCTGTTCTGAAGAGATGGCAAGTTCAGAAAGTCCTTTTCATTGGGGTGTAGCTCAGCTCACTCAGTCCCTTATCAGCCCCTCCTGTGATGGAAATGCCACTGCCCAGGCCCTGATGGGCCACAGGTGTGAGCTCCTGGTGTTTTTCTGGGTTTTCACTCCAGAACAGGCAGTGAAGCAGCTCCAAGAAAAAGAAAAGCCACCGTCTGAGCAGCTGCTCTGTCTCAGCTAGCTAAAAAAGATAACTAAAAGCAAAGGAGAGCTCTCTCCTGCTGTCCATCCATGCTGCAGACAACACAGTCTGTGAGAAGGATGTGGTGCCCCATATCAGAGTGCAGGTTCTGATAACAAACTGTGCACTTCTTCTCCCCACCCTTAGCTCTTGGAACCAGTCTTAAATGTGCTGAACTTAATATCTAGCATAAACAGAACAGATGACTGGGGATACAAGCATCATAAAGTCTGTAGAAATTGATCTTACCCCTTCCTAACCGTCTGAGTGCTCTAATGGTAGGGGAGGACGAGGAGGAGGATGGTAACTTCTTTTACTTCCTACAAATCATCAGCTGTAAAGAGTGAAGGAAGTGGTGGATAATGAAGTCTACCTCAAACCTGTTTGGCTGTTTCATGCAAAAGCCACAGTGTAAAGCTCCTTAGAGTGCATTGGTAGTCCTCCACTCCTTGAAATATTAAATTGCTGCAGCTTGGTCTGTGCAGGGATGGGGTACTGGTGCCATCCAGCCAAACTCTGAGGGACACATGCAGGCATCTCTAGCACGGGGAAGTGTGCAGGGGCCACCTGATGCACTGTTTTGTGTACATGAACTCAGGAATGAATGTCTGCATCTCTTTTAATAAGTATCCGAGTCTGCTGAGAGAGCATTTAACAAATGCAGCGTAAGAAGAGCTGCAAGATGCTGAGGTTCTTTCTGTGTCTGAGTAAAGCTGTGAGCTGCATACCAGCAGTGGCAAATTTGGTGCTCTCAGTGTCCATTCAAGTGGCCTTGCTCCTTAAAGCATACATAGTGCTGTTCTGCAGATGGATGAGGAGGGATAATGCCACAGCGTGATGGCTACTGAAGGAAGAGAGCTGCAGCACAACCTAGAAAACTGTCACAGCTTTGTTCAGTTTCTCTGTTTCTATGGAAGTTGGTTTTTCCACAACTATACTTGTAGAGCAGAAACTGAAATCCAGTTCAACTTTCTAATATATATGTATTTCTACTGGCAGCTGTGTTTGAAGCTTTCCTTGACTGTTTAGCTTTGAGAGGTTGACAAAGGCTATCTGAAATACTCTTCTGATGACGAGGTAACTGACCATATCACAGCCTGTGGGGAAAGCTTCCTGGGCAGCTAGAGATGGAGGAGAGGCAGTGGAAGACATTCAGGTCCAAATCAAGAGGAAAGAGGGGACAGCTGCACTGTGTTCTGAACAGAAGAGATGCAGTTTGATTTTATCAAATAGAGGAGCAGCCTCCCCAAGAAGGGAGAAGACATAAAATAAGCTGTCAAATAAGCCAGGTCCTGAGTTCTGGCTAGTGCAGGGATGGCAGCCTACCTGTGCATTTGAGGTGAGAATGGAGGAATTATTTTAATGCAAAGATGAAGTTCTGAAGGCTACAGGTCCATGTGCAGGCTGGATCCCTGTTTTCTCTGTGTTGCAGAACATCAGATAGTGTGGTATTCCCATGACAGCCTCACTAATCCAGCTGCTGCAGTTAGGAGTGACTGGAGCCTGATCACATGTGGAGATTACTGTAGCTACAAACTAAAGTATGGCCACTGATATTTTGCACAGTCAAGTTCTCATCTCTGAAGCTCTGTGAACAGAAAAATTCCATCTGTTACTCTTGGAGAAATATGCAGAGTATCCACATAATCTCTTCAGCCTCTCTGTTCCCACAAATCACGGGGTACTCTGACGGACGTGGTTGCCATGTTCATTATGGAAGGCTGAAGTCTTGTTGCATAGTTTCAAAGTTAACTTTAACACCTTCTTGGATGTTATCTCAAACTGTGAGATTTGTGGGTTTTTATATTTAGCTCAAACTGTCTGCTATAATTGGCTTTGAGACTGCTTATAGAAGGGTAGCTGACTGCTCAGGAAACACGCCTGCATTTCATGTTACTTAAAAACATGTGTCTTTTTGTCATCTCAGAATGTGCTTTGCAGAATAAGATTTGTTGGCATCACTTTCAATTTACTTCCTTTATTTCCTTATTTCTGTGAGAATGGTATGAAGCTGCTTCTTCTGTATCTTCTCACTTGGCCACGGACTTGTCTTGACACTCCAGCCCACCCCTGATGGTGCTCAGCTTGGCTCTGACTTTAGTTTCACACAGCCAGGCAGCAGTGAAACCTGGAGGTGGTGGCTCTCCTGGGAGCTCTGCTGAGAGGGACCCACACAGCTGTGCTGAAGAGCACACCCATCCCTGTGCTGTGGCCACAGCCTGCCTTGGGGTCACCTATTCCCTGATATATTGTACCTTCTAATTTATAGAAGAATGCAGAGTAATGACACAGTTGCTCGCCTTGGACTTTTTGAGTAAAATGAAAATATATCTGTATGGCTGTGATGTTTTATACTGATAGTTGTTCTCAGTGCCTTGCTAGAACCCTTGGGTGATAAAGAAAGAAAAGTGAAGTTGAATTCCTTCAAAATATTCCATGAATGGGGTGGAATCAAAATATAATGCAAGTCAGAAGTTTCTGTCTTTTTTTCACCCCCAAACAAATGTTTTTTATTAATTTGCAGTTGCATTCTCTCAAGGTTAGTTGTAGTCATTCCAAAATTACAAAAATAAATCCGTTTAGAATGATGGTTCCCAACTGATGTGCAGGGGCATGCAGAAGAGCCAGCAGGCTGTTAGATATGCTTTGAAATATGAAGTAATTATAGCTTTCTCTCTGAAGTGTTGCATTCAGGTTATAAGAACACTTATGCAAGGATTTTGGCACATGCAGGTATATCATGGAACAGTTAATGGATGCAGAAGGATTCTGGGAAGAAGGGCTCCTCAGGAGAGTTAAGATACTTGGGCATCAGGTACTTACCTGGTATGGATCTTACTTTATGCTTTGCTTCATTGTGGAAGTTTTTTCTTCTTAGTGGAACTCAGAGCATTTATTGTACTTCTTGCAAATGTTTGCATATTTGTGGTAACCAGAAAAATGGCAGCATAATGATCATATTAGAGACATGTATGATACTCTTGCTTGTTCTTATTACATGTGGGTACTATGAATATCTCACTGTACATGAAACAGAATGAACACCATCTTTTCACTTTTAAAAGAACCCTCCCACATTTCATCATGACACACAGTATTAGCAACCCCAGTGCTATGGGCTTGTAGTATTGATGTAATTCTTCCTTTGGAAGATCTGTCTGATTTAGCTGCACTCCCTTACATGATGCTTGTTCAGTTGGAGTGTAGAAATATTGTTAGTGCCTAGCAAACCATGCAGGAGGTGCAACAGGGTTTGTGCATTGGCTGTGCTGCAGCTGCTGTGCAGGGGTTTGAGTGTCTGGCTGTTTCCCAGCTGCTGGAATCTCTGCCAGGCACACCCACCCCCTTTAACTTGGTATTGTAGCCCAGGGCTTGAACCTGAGGATCTGCTTATGCCAAAAGAAAGGTATGCATGAAATTATAGGAAAAAAACTATGAGATACAGGGCCTGTTAGAGATGCTCTGCACTGTGAATGGTCTTTCAAAATGACAGTATTTTTTCATAAATGATAATATAATTCAAAATTAAACAATCTCTTCTTATGCTTTTGCCTTCCTGCCACCCAGCTGATAGGTTTAAAAATGAAGGCAAGAAGTACAGTTAGCCTCCTGAGCTGAAAAGGGGCCACATCCACAGGAGAAGAGGGGCTGGGGGGAAACCTGTGTGCTGTAACTTAATCTGAAGAACAGATAAATTCTTTTCTAAGTCAAAGCAAGTAAAGAGTTCCCTCTTGGTTAGCCAGTGGTATACTGATTTATAAATGACTGCTGTTTTCATGTTGTTTTTACAGCCTGTAAGATGGAGGGCCACAGAGCTTTGGGGGATATTTAGGTGTGTAGATACAAGATTAATTTGTATTTTATTTTATATGGGCATGTATGGGTACTAATACTTTGGTCTTCACAGAAACAACCACCACCAAGTGCAGAGAGTGTTTTAAAACCATAGGAAGGGTAAATATTGCTTGTTAACATAATTTGATTTCTGTATTGTGTATATCAGAGCCTCCTGTAAGCTTTTTTTTCTGATAATGTATAAGACAGTGAAAATAAAAGTCAAGGTATATTCTCACAAGACACCTGAGCCTCTCTCTAAGCTGTTTTCCCCTCTTAGCTCCTTGCCTAGCCTAGCTTCTTTTGGCTATGGCTGTAATGCAGGTTATAAAGGTACTTGGACTGCTCTGTTGCAGGTGAAGGCAAAATGTAGTGTTTTCAAATACTTCCAGTTCAAAGTACTGAAACACTGTTGCTCACCCAAAGGTTGTCCATTAAGTGTTGAGGGACTCCAGTGTTCCTGTTTTACCTCTCAAAAACTGATCCTCCAGGCAGCTTCAGGACAGAGTGATGTGAACTTTGAAAGTTTCTGGGTCATGTTTTGAGCTCATAGTTTTCTAACAATTGATAAATCTGCACATAATTTTTACCTGGAGCTGGACCATAGCACATACTGTAGACATTTGAAGGAAATGCTGAAATAAATTTTGCTTTATGCTTGCTTGTATCAACAAGCTAAGATTGCCTGAATGTGCTGTGTGCATGTATGTATATGTTTCTGTATAGCAGTCTGAGTGTACCTGTATGTGTGGAGGGAGGGGGAGAAAAGCAGTTTGTGGCAAATGGAGGCAAAAAGTGGGATAGGTCATATGAAAACACACATCTAAATGATTGCAGTATCAAGGCTGGTGGAAGGGGTGATCTGCAGTAAAGTAAAAAGTCCCTTTTTTGTCCCAGCCACCTGGCAGCAGAAGCTCAGTGGTTGCTGTACCCTTGGAGTACCCTGTCTACTTGGGCTTCAGATGAGTTTGCATTACAGGGAATGCAGTGTTTTAAAGCTACTGTTGTTTTGTCCTTCATTAAGGCACAACATGTTTTGATTTGTATGGAGAATATCTTAAAGACTGGATGCTTTGGCAGTGTAAACAATTGGAGAATGAAAATGCATCTGTTTTCTATTACAATCTAATATTATGCTCATCTGTGGCTTCTAAGTAATGGGCACTTGTTTACATATTACAGGATATAGTTTATAATTTTATAAACATAGTTTATAGTTGCATGTTGGTTTCCTAAATAAAAGAAAGAAAAGCAATAGTGGCTTATGGTAATGCTTGCACTGAGACAGTCCTGGAAGTCTAAAGAAGCAGCTGGTATCCAAGGGTGGGAATGAAAAGCCCCTGCTTTCTGCACTGCCTTTCCCATAGCTCTAATACTGCCTCTCTTTATGCTCAAATCTGTTTGTTACTACTAATGACTTCTGCTTACTAAATTTAGGGTTTGTTGTAAATGAAGATTATAGCATTGTTTTCCTGCAACTGAATCTGATTTGTAAACCCTTAAGTGGAAGAGAAAGTCTTCTTCTTTAAGTGTTTTAAAGCAAAATGTCAGTAGATGTCTGTGTACATCCCTGGTTTAATCACTACATCTAAATTGCAGCTGTGGGATATTTCCAAACCCCTGTTTTCCTTTCTTACATTTCCATTAATTTTCAATGAAGCATGGCTTTGTTGAATGAATTGGGTTATTATTTCTGTATCTCAAATACATCCTGTAAGTGCAGTGGCCAGTTCAACATTTAGAATCCACAGCTTTGAAATCTTACACATCTGAATGTATTTTTGCTGTTTGTTGATGTAAGATTGCTCTGACTGAAACAACAATGTAGAAACATTTGGTCATTTTGTCCTCTCTTGATTGTCTAAGCTGACATTATGCTTCAGCAGTAAAGGGGTCATCTGAGCTCAGAAGAGAAAATAAGAGTATGGAAGCATGTGTAGATACATTCCTAAGCCCATGTGGAAGAAACCTGAGAAATAAAAAAGTAGAAAAAGATGGGATATTCATGGGTCTTTTCATTAAAAATCTGTGATTACAATTATGCAAGAATCTAATGGTCTAAGGTGAGTTAACTTTAAAATAATTGTTTCATTTGTCATATAAGAAAGTTCAGGATATTTTAGCTTAGTTTCTTATTCTTTTGAAAATGTATATTACAAGAAGATTTTTCACTTAAAAATTCATATGAATGTCTGTATTGTCTATATTTTGCATGGTAAAATAGCAGAACATCTAATTTGCTCCTATTTTTGACAGCTTTCAGTGCTTCAGGCAGAAATTTCCCATGCTTGTTACTAGTCTCCCTCCAGTTGAAATTCACTGGAAAGCTTTAGCTGAAAGTAACCATCTTGAGTGAGATGAGAATACCATTCCTTTTTCATCCCTTCCAACCACTGCTTCAGACAGTGCTGATGTTTTGCAGATTTTGAAGTGACCTTGAAGTTTGGAAGGAAGCAATTGCTCCATTTCAGGGGCTATATTTGCCCAAAAGCCACACTTTGTTATGTCAATACTCTGAGTAGCTGAGAAATGCCAAGTTGCATTTACAGTAGAACTTGCTACACCTTCAGGTATTATTTGGAAAAGCTGTGGCTCCCACTGTGTGAGCTTCCACAGACCCTGATGGCACTTTTCTCTTAGCAACGAAGACTGCAAGCTAGGAGAGAATCACAGACAAAAATGAAAGTTTGAGAGGCAGTTTTTTGTGCTGAAATTCCAGGACTTTGACTGAAAGAAAAAGTTCCTGTGTTTGTATTTCATCATATTGTCTCTGTAGAACAAAATGCCTACAGATGCTACAGAAATTCCTGACTTCTAGTTGTCATGATTCTTAATTCAAATTAAACATTGCATTAAACCTTATGCATAGTTAGTAAGTAGAGAGAGATGAATTTGCAATTATTGAGGCTGGAGAACATGTAACAGAAAAACAGTCATTACCAATATAGGATGTATTTATCTGTAGAAAATAACTATAGCTAGCTTTCCCCTTCTTTTTCTATGATAACTCTTTTTTCTAACAGTCCTCTGAATTGAACTGGGAATCATAAATTTTGTCTGACAATATGGAGGTTTTGGGGGGAGGATGTTTGTTTTTGAGGCAGGGAACTGTCCTGGTTTTGGAGAGCTTTTTTTTCTCAGTAATGCAATTGAACTACTTTTTTTTCATGCTACTATAGCCTATTTTAGGTCCTTTTTGTATATACACAATCTTATAGGCAGTGGTGTTACCCTCTTACCTTTTGTATATGTGATAAGTAGAAAATACATGTTACAGAACAATGTGATAGGCAGTATACCTTCTGATAGAATTCTGAACTGCAAAATACATATTTTTGTATGATACCATATTTACAGAGTTTTCTTTTGTTCCTTAAGTGATCTGAAATTATGAAACATATCTTCAGAAATGCTTTAATATGAAAAATCTGCTGTTGCTAGAAAACAGATGTACAAAATAACATTGACTGAGATCTCTTTAGTTGCCGTGCTATGTACTTTTTTTACCCCAAAAGACCATGAAATTTGAAGTTTTGTAACAAAAATGCTAGCTTTTTCTTAATTAAAACCTTCATTTAACAGAACTGGACCTTAAATTAGAATATTTTTGGCTCTGTTATGAAGATACAGATTGAAAGTAGAAATTGGGATACTCTGCCATTCTTCATATGTCCTCTTTACTATAGCTTGGCCATTCAGAGTACTGGAGGTACAGGGAGTTTCCAAATGAACATAAAACTTAAAAAACCAATGCAATATTCTGTTGGATAAGGGGGTAGCACAGGGAGAATTTATAGGTAGCTTCTGAAAGCAGAAATTGTTTTAAAAGGGACTGAGCTGTAAAACTTCTTGAAAACTGCACTGCTGCTTGTCACAACGACTGATTATTTTTTAAATTACATTTAAAATTTTATTTTATAGTTTCCCTCTTATGTTTCAGGCTGCATTCTTCCATCTCAAGCATATCTTTGATCTGCACTTGTTCCTTGAAGTATAATGCAAGCTTCTGCTTTTTCAGTTATATCTATAAGGCTGAATAGAACATTGCCCTCCTTGTTTGACCTCCCACATGCAATACACAATCCATTAAATCTCATGTAATATTTAAGAATTTAATACATCCTTTGCATAACATAACAGTAATAATACTGACAAAACACTGCTCCAAGCAAAACTGCTTATACAAACAGCTGAGCTGTGAGCAGTGGGACTAATGAAGCTGTGTTTCCTATAGATTTTTCTCATATATTAACTGGCCTCTTCCCCTCTGCAGCTTCTCTGGAGTATCTGACCAGCAGTGCTGGGCTGATGAGAGGATGGATACAGGGATTGAGTATGGGTGCTGACCACCCTGCTCTTCTCTTCATTTTGGGGAGAGTTTCAAATGTATCATGAGGTACTTTTGTAATCATTGAGACTGTCATCAGGCCAAGTTGGGTAGAGATTCCTCTCATGGTTGAGAGACCTGGGTGGCCAGTGGTACAAGTTTCTGTAGTAGGTTATGAGAACAGAGAGCTTTCCATGTTATGATACTATAAAGTGCTGTGATACAGCATGATAAGGCTGGATTTTGATATATTTTGTCAAGGTTAATGTCTAGAGGATGTTTTCAGTCACTGATTAACCAAGACATCTTAATAATACATGATATTGTATGCAGATCCTTTAGTGTTTATACTAAGCCTTTAATCTGTGCTGCTATATGCTTTTAATTTTCAATTGACTTATGGTAATAGCTTCTAAAGGGTTATCCTTAATGCTGGATTTCACAACTCATGGAAGATTTACGTGTGACAATAATACAGTGTCTATTATCATCTAGTGAGATTCTTTATGATACTCTTGTGAACAGCTTCCATTATATGGAAATAATTTCATGTGGCATGTGTTTTTTTTTAAATTTAAAATATCTGACTGAAAAACTTTCACCTAGTTTGACTTTTGCTTGTGTAATTATACAGTTTCACAATGCTAGATTGGTGTTGCAATTAAATAGCTAATGTGACTGTTGATTAGTTTCCCATTTGAAATCATGGTAACTGAACAAGTGAAGGTTAGTCCATTTAGGCTGTTAGTAACTTTAACACTGGCAGTCATTCAGCCTTTTAAGATTTTGCCAAATGAAACTCAAAAGAAAGAGCAGTAAAACATTTGATTTGTCTAATTGGTCTATATAATTTGGATTTAATTTGCAGTTGTATCCAAATAGGGCTCCCCCCTCCCCAAGTGCCTGCCAGGTGCTGCCTCCTCTGCTCACGCACTTCAAATTTGAGATAACTTCATTGTTTTGAAGGAGATTGTATTTCCTTTGTGCCCTATATTTACTATTTTCTTGTTACTATGGTTTCTGGAAATAAATTAGATTACAGATGTTTTGAAAAGCTAATCTATAGACAAACAAGTTTTTCAGTGTTTAAATGGTGCAATGAAGAGTTTAGCATGGACTATCTCAGAGCTTATTAAAGTTCTCAGCATTGTTATTGAGGTTAATCCCATAGCAGTCTGGGGTACTTTGACTGCTAATTCAGTGGGAGGAGAAGAGCAGAGCTCTTGCTTTACCAGTGAAGGCTTATTTTCTGATGTTGGAATTCTGCTGTCTTTTTTTTTTTCTCCAGCTAAAAATTCTATAACATGTGGAGTTTACTTAATTTTATAAATCTGTTTTAATGATCCTTGGCTGTATGTAGTCACACTCAAATGTTATTTCTTTTTTGTAAGCATTGATAATTTTGCCTCTCACCCTCGTGCACATGGGTTGTTGTAATTTCAGACCGTGGAGCACAAAACATACATTTCCCACACAGAACATATTCTTCAGTTTGTAGGAGTCATCCAGGAATGAAGCATTTCTTCAGTTCTTTTTATTCTCAGCAGTGTGTGGCTGCCTGATGTTTTATTTATAGCACCTTGTCCAGATGCTGCCCTGCATCTGTCTTCATGTGGGCACTGTCAAGACATTGCCACCCTACTGTGTGCCCCTGGCACAGTCTGAACTCTGCTGGCAGGTAGCAGTTCCCAGCTCATAGACAAGGCACTGAGACACAGGAAAATTAGGGCAGAAAAAATTATGCTCTAGATATTATAGTGACTGTGCATGTTTGAGACTTCACAGCTTCCTCTTCCTCACAATAAAATTTCATGTAGAAAATAGATAGGGTTTTATCTTTTCCTTGAGACTAAGACAAAGTAACTTGAGTAAAACAACAGAGCAAATCAAACCAAGGGCAAAATTGGATTTCAGGTCTTTCTGCACGTGGCTGTGCTTGTCCAACTGGCTACGGTCATATACCCCAACCACAGCACTTTACTGTTGGCAGCTTTTGAGTATGGCTGATGCTTTGAATTTCAGTTATCAGCTTAAGTGTCAAAGGAGTCTGAACACCAGGTTTGAAGCGCTGGAGGAGGAAGATGCCATGTGACTCTTACAGAAGGCTTGCAATTTGCAGCAGAGAAGGAAGGTAAAAAAGGTCAGGTCAAATGAATGCCAATTAGTAGAAATAAATTGTGAATGTGTGTGGATGTACATGAAAATGCATTCATACAGGAACAAATGATGTTGTATGTCAGTAGTTTTCTAGGATTTCTTATCTTCATCTACAAAGCAGAAAACAATGTGTCAAAACAGTTAATGCAATTAATTTAACATCAGCCTAATGGTGGTATCTTGGTGAAAAACTAAATCTGTGGTTAAACTATTGTTTTCTAGTCCAGCCTCAGGATGTAACAAGCTTGGCTGTTGCTTTTTGCTTTATACCAAAGGTCTTCTCCTTTCCCTTTATTAAAGCATAATCTCTAATTTGTTTCCAGCTGTTTCTGCTGTATGGTAGTTTTTATATTATGGAGGAGCAGATGGTTTCAAAATAATGGATTCTTTCCTTCTACGTTGGCTTTCCAAACTTCTTGTTACAATTTTGTCAACTTTATGATATTTCATTTGTTCTTATCCCTTCCCTGCTTTGTGTTCTTGGCATGCTTTTCACAATGTGTTTCCCAGTACCTCCTTATTAACCTTTTTTGATATTTAATGCACTGTTGTTTTGAATTGAGGAAGTGTTTCAACCAAAATCACTGCAGAACTTCCTTCCCACGCTGCTGCCCAGACGTGCTGCAGACTAGCTGCTTAATTTGCACTGGCAAAATTTCAAAGTGAAGGTCAGCTGGCCAGGTTATCCCCCGGCAGGGCTTCTGTATCCCTTCCTAATGCCATTTTTCTTCTGTCTGTTCTGCCTTTTCCTCTTATTTGTCCATTGGGAGGAAATGGCTCCAGAAAAGTTGAATGGTGTGACTCCTTCCTTGCTTTAAGCTGTAACTCTCACAATTTAGCATGTATCACAAAAACAGTTTCAAGGCAGTTTGGACTAATAAATAGTTTAGACTATTTATTTAGGGTTTTTAACATGTTGTCAGAGAAAAGTAAATCTGTCAGAAAATGAGCATTATAAAGTTGGGTCAGAAAAGCACAGGAGAAAGTGGTAAGGTTGGCTTCTGGAATAGGGAACCAACCCAGAGTGCCAGAAAGTCACGTGAAATACAGATTCACGGAAAGATAAGGATAATCAGCAGCTGAGATATATTCTGATTATGTGGTAGCTACACTGGGTGTTAGTGTCACTAAGCTCCACTGCTGATGTAATTTACTTGCTATAATATGAGCACAGCTTCAGTGCACTCAATTTTGATCAAAATTCATTGTGTATGTTTAAATTGCTGACAAGCTGAAGGGGGGTGTGAGTGCATCTAAAGGCACCCAGGTCATCTGCTTCCCTATAGCCAGAGTGGTTGTAATGGTTACCAGCACTGGTGAGTTTGCTGAATTCAAAAGTAATTTAATTTGAAAAATTATAGTTCTAACAAAGCTCCTTTGAAGAACAAATTGGATAAGGGTGTTGTTTCTTACTGTTATAGGATATGTGAAAGTATAATGTGAGTTATTGTAAGGTAAAGAAGAAGAAAGTTTATTTTTTGACTCTAACTTTTATACTTTTCCAAAGGTGGTAGTGGATTGGCCCCATGTTGGGCCATCTTTTTAAAGACGTTGGACAAATTACTAGTATATTAAGTTTATTTACTTCTATGAAGGAATGTAAAATAATATATTGTTTATAGAAATTGTGTGGGAAAGTTCTTTAATAGTATGTAAACTTCGAAGGTTTTAGAAAATCTTAAGAATCAGGGTGACAGTTTCTGGGTTCTTCTACTATGGATATTTGTTTGATAAAGATAGTAACTGATAAAGATAGAAACTGAGCAGTGTTTTCTTTTGGAGGCTACAACCATACAAAGTGTATGAAGTGTTACTTCACCAGTGCTTCTTGAACTGGGTGTGGCTTATTGGGTCGTCCTGCGAGGTGTGAATGCCACAAACTCTTCAGGGCTAGACTCTGCAGACCTGGTGAGCTGAACAGTACAAATTCCAAAATAATGAATGATACCAGTTGTTGAATTTGCAAGTTTATTTGAATCTTAAAGACACAAGCAGTGTTGCCGTGTGAGGACTAAAGCTATTAACTAGGTGGTGCACATTTAGGGTTTGATATTACTCTCATTATTTCCCTCTGGGGAGGAGAGAAAACCTTGGGCCAGCAGTGGGTTTATCTGAAGGATATCAAACGCAAACAGTGCTGCCAAGTGTATTAGAGGAGCATTATGAGAAGATTTGGGATGAACTTGGAGTATTGATCTCATGAGATCCCTGGCTTCGTAGTAACATCATTATTTACAGTCCTGAAACAGAGGGATTTTCCCTCCATTGTAAGCCTGACTCAACCTTTAGCTGATTACTCAGACGGACTATTAGTAAAGGAAGGGAAAGATCCAGACCTTCAGTCCTTAAAAAATTGTAAGACACAAAGATGAGAATGCCATTTATAGCACTACACCTTTTAATGAGAAAGACTCTGCCCATACTTTTCATTTCATAGAAACCAACCAACCACAAACCTTCAGGCTGCATCTTGGATTTTTGTTACTTGCAACTGCTGGACACTTGTTTTGTTTTATGGCTTGCTGCCACTAGAAAAGTTGTAGAATTTCTTTACAAAACAGACTATTGAATTTAAGCTCTTTCTTTCTAAACTTAATTGTATTTTGTTTTTTTTAGTCTTCCAAAAACCCAAAAATTTGGTAACTTCTTTTTCCAAAATTGAAAAGAAGAATTATTTAATCAGAAATCCAGTGTTTGGGTCATCAATTTTCCAAAACTGAAAAGATGAAATATTTAATCAGAAATTCAGTATTTGGGTTACCCCTAACTGCTACTTGATTTTGTGTAATAGAGCGGGATATTCCTTCAGTATCTTTTCTACATAGACACTCTGTGATTTCCTTTTTCCAGTATGTTTTATGCCAGTCCAGAGAGCTGGCTGGTGTCCTCTTTTTTTTGGTGGAACCAGGCAAATCTGACCTCCAGCAGCTTCACTCTCTCCCATGCCAGGTGCTCGGGGCAGGCATTCCTTGGCTTTGTGTCTGTGGCAGCAGCCTTTCTTGCTGACCTCAGTGATGGGTTGAGTTTTCTCTTGAATGAGTATAAATCAGGTTGACATGCTGTGAAGCTGAAATCAAACATACAAATTCTTTGCTGGGCAGAAGCTCATCCAAAGAATGTGTGTGGTTTAGTTTGTGCTTTCCCACTGTACTTATATCCCAGGAAATGGGTTCTGAAATGTAAAAACCTGGTTCTGGCCCATCATCTTATTTTTAAAGTCTCATAGTTGTTTCAGTTTTTTTTTTTCCCCACCTTCTCTTTCTGGGGGAAAAGAAGAAAATTTTCTGCTATAGTGAGGATGGCTTTGTTTTTTTTTTCCAGTGCTGTACATGAACTTTGTCTGAACCAATAGCAGAAAGACGGTATCATCTGTAAGTGGTCTTTAGGTTCCTTCCTCCAGCAGTGAATGACCTCTATAAAACACGAAACCGGGTGGAAACACCAAATTCAGTTATTCTGCTTTATAGGAAAGGACTTGGTGAAACTGAATCTCAGTAATTTCCCATTTAAGATGTTCACAGGAAAGCTGAAATTTGGGGTCCAAGGAAGAAAAGCTTATCTATTAAATGTGGATTACAGCCTGTCAAGTTAAATAGCAATGTTGTAATTACTTTGTTTGGTTCTGTTTGGGATTGCTTTTGTTGGACCCGGGCTGCAATTAACGCACTGGAGCAGCCATTGTTCCTGCCTGCATTCCTTGGCTCTGTCGGCGTCGCTGGGAGCGGGAAGCGCTGCATCTCTTATTTGCATGGCTTTGAAAAGGAGTTACTTGAGCTGGCTTAAATTTTAGTCGATGTTTTTAATTTATCAGAAGGAGATGCTTCCCGTGCCTGTGTGCACGTTAGTAATGCCGGGGAAAATGTAAACAGGCACTGCTTGTGCTCCTCCGTGTGCGTTCGCTCTGTGGGTAGGGGCGCGCCGTTTGCTTCCAACAGTGGTGTCTCGGGCAGATGCCACCGAGACCGGCTGGAAATGAGTTTTTCAAGACTTCTTACGGTGTTTACTTTGTATCGGACCTCTAAAGACACCCCGCTGCACCTGTCCGGCAGGCCGCAGGGAGACCTCGGCTGGTGGAATCCTGCGTGAATCCTCCCGAGGCTCTTCACAATGGCTCTCCTTTTGTTTCGAGCTTTTCTTCAGGAGCGTTTTATTTTTTATGAGCTAGATTTGCTCGTTATGTGGGAAGCTGCGGTTTAATCTACAGAATAAGGTGATCTATATGATCCTAAAGTAAACAGCAAATGCACTTCTAAAACCCTTTGTTTATAACTAGTAACTATGACAGGGTGTCTTCAACTATGATGAGGTGTTGACACGTTAGGTGCATTTCTGGAGAATGTGTTTGGATTAACAAGCTTAGTGGCAGAGCTGCAAAATAACCTCATTTGGTAGACTGAGGGAAAAAAAAAATCTACATTTTCTTCAGTCGAGAACCACCTTTTCATTGACCTGGCTCTGTCACCTGGGGAGTTGTTTCCTAAGCAGGTGCCAGCTGACGCTGGGAAGGTGTCTCTGTGCTGAGCAGGTCTGATGTTTGGGAGCTGTGTTTTGCCCTGCTGGGTTAATCAGTGACAAAGTAGTTGCATTTATTTGCTGACATGATGGTGGAACTTCAACAGCAACTTCATATTATTGGACTGTTTCAAAATTAAATTACTCTTTGGAAGGGCATTTCTATTGGTGTTTTAGGGACAAGACACATCATTGGCTCTTAATAGCAAATGGAAGTTTAAATTGGCTAATGGAAAGCCTTTTGCTGGAACATTGCTGAGTTTTCACTTTTGTTTGCTTTATTTCTTCCTCCTTGGTTACTTTCAAAGAGAATGGAGTTTAAGGAAGGAGTAAGAATTACACTTTAAGTGTAGTTTAGCAACACATCTATGTTATGTATGAAAATTCTGTTTAACTGCAGAAAAGGTATATTAAGCTGTCTAGACAGTCTACTCTTAGTTCAAAATTCAAGTACTCTTCTTCTCCAGCTCCCCAATAATGGAAATAAAATGAAATCTCACCTTATTTTTAGTTACTGGATTTAAGAATGGGATTTCAGCTGTAATAGAAACTGCAGCTAGCTGTGCTGTATCCATCCTGGACTAAGAGATTTGAGAAGGAAGCTTTGCCAGCTGGAATGTGCAACAGTGTTATCTGCATGTGTGTTGTAACAGATGTTGAGCAGAGACTACTTGTCAGAGGTAACTTGTAGG
This sequence comes from Chloebia gouldiae, assembly GCA_003676055.1. Taxonomy (NCBI): domain Eukaryota; kingdom Metazoa; phylum Chordata; class Aves; order Passeriformes; family Passeridae; genus Chloebia; species Chloebia gouldiae. Next base: position 2,821,973 of record QUSF01000034.1, on the reverse strand, counting down.
AACTTTTAAAGATGCTTGTTTGTTTCAGTACATTTTTCTTGCATCACTAACTTTTTCCATAAAGTCAACCACAAACTGCATTATTGGGGACTCCAGCTGAAACTTGTGGTGAATAGGAAATAGATTAAACACAGGTTTTCCCTTTTCTCTGGTTGCCAGCAGTGATGTCAGTAGTTTTAATGATCCTTACCTCAGCTCGCTGCTGTCTTCTCACTCTCTATTAAAACACTTGTCTTCTGCACTGTTTTGTATGTTGTTAAGGAAATGCTGATGGCTGGAGGTATCCAGCAGATTATTTCATTTCCAAATAAGGTTCTTTCACCTTAAAGCACACTGTAATAGCTCACTGAGGAGAGAGGAGATTTAGATTGTTTTGTCAAAAAGTCAGGAAATACTCTTTTAAAGTCCAGCAATGAATGCTAAAGCTGAGGATAGCACTTTTGGCTGTGCATAAGGCACAAATAATGGATCCAAAGTTTATAGGTTGAGTGTATTTCCAGTGACCTTGGAGGAGCAGCCTTCCTCGCAGATTGTCTTGTTTCCTACACATCTTTGTGCATTCAGACAGAACAGGCACCACCGGACTGCAGGAGTAATGTGGGTTGTCATTCTCTCATTCACCAATCTTTAGGAAAGGGTGACAGACAGATTTGCATGTTGTGCTGCTGAAGATCTGGAGGTGTAAGTACAAGCTTGAAAATGCTCCATGCCCCTGTGTCCTGTCACACCTGCAGCTGACGTTTGTATGAACTGTTCAGGCTCCTGTGATTTTTTCACTCTTTTTACACATTTGCAGCACTATAAGTGTTTGGGTTTCTGTAACTGTGGGTTTCTTCAGTTTTTTTTCCTTAGTGAATTCCTCTAGGAAATGTTTTGGTTTTCCATTAGACTTGTTACCCTCTCTCTTCCTCTGCTCTTCTGACTTTGGAATCCAGGAATAAATGCCCTCTGGTAGTGGTTGAGATGAATTCTTGGCCATATTGATGGAATTGGTGAGGAATTGGATGGGATGGGCCATTTTGTTCAATACATGTATTTGAGTTTAGATGACCTGAATACTGGTGAAGAGGCATAGAGCTTGGCCCTGATACTGCAAATCATGTATTATTTATGCTCTTAAAATCTCTGAGCAGAATCAAATCTGGCCATGTAGAAAAGCTGTTTCTTGGTGTCCTTCCACTTGCCCTGTTGGTGCAGGGCAGGTTGGGTCTTTGGTCCTTGCTGGGGGCACCCAGCTGCTCCTTTGGTCCTGCTGGATGGGAGCTGGGTGTGGAACACCCACCTTGGATAGGCAGCAGATACATGATGCACACTTTGCTCCTCCATTTAAACAAGCCATTTCTCTTTTGTTGCTTCTCTTTATTAATAAAGGATCACATTACTGGCTAATTTTAGGTCAAATGTAGTTGAAAGCTGACAGCTATGTGAAGCTGTGTACAGATATTTGGGTAGGAACATTCCAGTAGATCGCAATGTGAGTGCAGAAGAAAGTTGAAAGTAAATAAGAGATCTGTGAGATAATTCTCCAGGGAGTTTTCACAGCATACCACACATCATTTGCAGGGATAGGCTTTCCTTTCACTTGAAGGACCACACAAAGTAAATTTTGTTCCTTGTGCAATTAAAGAATATAGGACAGGAGGTGTTTTCAGTTTTTTCACTTCAACGTGTCTATGGGAAGCCTTTATTTGTACTGAGGAAAATGCACTGTTTACCTGTCTTTTCAGGAGCACAGTTACTATTGAACAAAGAAGTATACACACTTTTATGTAAAATATGAGTCTTGCTTCAGCATATTTTAGCAAAACTAATGAATTGTAAATGCTGGTAGTCCTCTAACCCCAGTTAAAAGACAAATTGTGTTCATTTCAGTGCTGCGTGGTTGGGTTCCCAGTGGGTCTGGCTGCGTGTCAGGGGTGTGCAGAGAGGAACGGGGACTGTGGTGTGGGAGGCCCAGGGGTGCTGGGCAGTGGGGGACACCAGGGCTGTGTGTGAGCCCAGCTGCTGCCACAGAGCCTCAGGAGCAGTGGGAGGCAGCATCCTGCTGGGCACTGCCTTGCTCCTCATCAGGGCTGGCACAGACAGCCTGCCTGGGCAGAAGCAGCAGAAGGGCAGAGAGCTTGCTGACCCAGCCTGGTGCACTGTGCTCTGGGGCAGGGAGGCTGCAGCAGATGAGGAGAACTGGGGGGACAGGGTCAAAGGCACCTTCTGGCAGTCATTCCCCTCTAAACCTGTGCTGTGCACGACCTTGTTATTCCTGCAGCTGTCTCTCAGAGGGAAGCAGAATGTAGATAAATTTATGGCCTTTACCAGGATTTTCTACATACCATTTTTTTTAGAACTTATATGTCAAATAGGGAGTGGTAGTGCTGCACCCTGAATGCTCCATTCCTTGGTCATCCTTCCCAGGCCAGCCGTGGTGGTTGCAGGTGGCCAGGAAGGCCTCTTGTAGGGTCTGACATGCAGTGAATCTTTCCTGTAGCTGGTAAAAATGCCAGCAGCAGGCTGGTGTTTGGAGCTTTCCTTTCTCTTGTTACAGGAGCTTGTCAGAGTTAATCAGTATGGACACTTAAATTGTTTCTGCTTAGGTGAATCTCTTGCAAGTTTTAAATGTGTTTCTGACTGCTTTGAATTTTATTGCCAACATCTGTTTTAAATGCTTCTGGGATTCACATGCCTGAGTACAGTTCAACTGTGTATGCCATCATTTTTCAAGGTGCTAACACTTTCAGTTTGAGTGATAACTCTTTTAAAGAGAAGAAAAAAAAAAGGAGGGGCAGGGAAGTAATTGCAGAAAGTTTTAAAGTGCTCATTATGCTAATTTTCTTTCTGTTTCAATTTCAGAATGATGACCTACACAACCTCAACAAATCCTTCTTTTAAACTCATGGGTATCAAGACTATAAATGTTTCATGCTATCACAACTAGGACCTCACCTCCTCCTCCTCTTCCTCTGTAAATGGGTACGATGCATCCAGTTCAGTTTGTTTACTTTACACAAACCTCAGGAGTTGTTGACTGAGCTGCACATCCTGTGTTGTGCCAAGCAGAAGCACTGTGACACCTGGACAACAAGTCTCTCTTACTTCATCCTCTACCATAAGGACTTAGCTGGCCACATGAACTGATGTGCCCACCACTACATCATGGTGAGAATGGGTATTTTACTAGCACATTGACACAACTTCATTTGCTGCTGAAAACCTGTATGACAAATCATCATTGTAAATTATTACATACAAGACTTAATGTTGGTTGAAGAGTATTAAATATTTAACATAGGTTTTGATTTATACATGTACTTTTTTAATTAAAATGTAACTTTTCCTACAGCACATCTTTTTTGATGTGGAACTGAGGTATACTATATTCTGTTGTAAACAGAGTGGGGAACCTGCTTAAAACAAGGCTTCTAAGAATAGAGTAGGGTACTATTCTTGTTTTAAGATTGTAATTCAGAAAATAATATAATACGAGTCATTGGTCCCTGGGCCTTGATTGTACAGTCATATTTACTGATGCTATCAGTTGTAAGATAACCCTGATGTTGAGCTGAATTCTTTCCAAAAGAAAAATAATTTTGTATTCCTTGTAAAATAATGGTCTGTATTAACTGCAATGAAGACAAACATTACTGTACATGGGTATTTACAAGTGTCAACTTGAATTCATCAATTGCACAGTAACTGAAGAAAAATCAGAAAAAAAAATCAAAGTCTTCCATTGTATATATTGTAAAGAAGAAAAACAAACAAAAAAACAACCAACAGGAAACCACAAAGCAAAATGGAGACAAAAAAGGGTGAACTTTTTAAATTGACTCTTTCCCTGGAATGAAAATGTGGGTGTTTGTAAATTCTGGAAATCTCTTTCTATATGTAATAAACTAGATACTGTTTTATCTGCTGTAGTGGGTTTTGGGTCATTTTTATTTTCTTGGTAAGCTGTCTCAAGTATTTGAAATTGTCCCACCAGATTTCTGTGACATTTCCATTGTTTGTCACTGAGAATGGCTGTGAGCCACTGTAGCTTAAGAATGAAGAGAAGTGTAATTAGGTGGACTAGGGAGTATGCTTCCTCACATTATTTTACCTTGTTTCAGTTTTCTGGGGACCTTTCAGGATACAGCTCTCCTTCCACTGAATTTGGGGGAAGGGTTCACAGCATGTAAAAACATTTGGAAGCCATAGCAAGACTTCAGCATAAAATTTAAAAAGCACGACTCAGATGATTGTCTGGAAATCAGTGCAAGAGGTACAACAAGGAAGAATTCTTCTGTGACTCTCCTCTGCTTTACAGTGATTCTGTGCAGATGAAAATTCTTTTCTGCATAGCATTTGCAGAGTCTTAATTCTTTTGGGGACTGGAAATATACTGAAATCATGGATTTTCAAGTAAAATGTTGTTGAAGTGATAATTGAATTTGAAGCCATGTCAGGTCCCCATTGGTCCCTCGTGTTTCCATGAAGCAACTCCACGGGCTAGTGCACATTCAAAAGAATTCTTGTTATCAGGAAAAGGCAGGCAGGTACAGCAGCAGCTCTCCCTGCAGGAAGGCTGTCAGCCCTCAAAGAAGGGGTTTCTTCCCCTTGAGATGTTTATGATGTCTGGGATTAGGCTGTGCTTAGTGCAGTGTCCACTTCTGACTGCAGTATAGATGAAGGGGCCATTGCACAGCTGCTCTTCACCTCTCCTTTTGCTGGAGGCTTACCAGTCCCTTAGCTCTGCTGGTATTACTGCACATATAAAACCACTTTGACCCTGTCAAGTCAGAATATTCACTTAAGAAAGGCCTTGCAGCTTAAGAAGGCTTAAATAATTCCAGATTCACTGGGAACAACTGCAGCAGTGGTGATGCTGGCAGAGTGAGGGTGCTGCTGTGTGGGGAGGCTGCAGCCTGGAGGGACCTGTGCCAGCCCAAGTGCTGCCCTGGGAGAACTTGGCTTTTGCTGACAGAGCAGTCTCCTCCCAAAGGTTCTGATACCAAGCAACAAGAGGTTCTGCTGCTTTCTTATGTAGAAAGGGGCAAGTGAATCTGGAGTAGCTCACCTGTTAGCCTTGATAAGCAGTGATGTGGATTTTTCCAAAGAACCATTAATACCTAAGAAGGCAGTACTTGCTTTAAAAAGAAAGCCATGTACATCAGACCAGTATTTAAATTTCCAAGTTACCCATTTTAATTTTATCTTAATTCTTCCTTTTTTGTTATATTTTTAATGGGGTTTATTTGCAATGAAAGCTTGCATATATTCTGAAGTAAAAACATAAGGACAGCTCACCTTCAACTCCTTTGCCTACTCTTCTCCATCTTACCGAATTAAATTAAATGTTCACTGTGTTGATTTAGTTGCTAAATATTAGGCTGTGTTGATGTTTAAGTGCCTTGCATAGAAAAATATTAAATGTCCATTGTGCTTTGCATTGTTACAGGTAATTTGCAGAATCTTGCAATTACTAAAATCACAAATTTGGAGGTGCTGGAAGCTACTGTTAAGGTTTAAAAGGCACCAGTGAGTTGATTTAATTGTTGGTAGAAGTATTTCACAGTTTTACCTCTGTGAGAAAATTTTGTTCATAAAACAAAATGAATTCTACAAAAGTTAGGAATTGACAGTGGTCATTAGGGATTGCAGGGGGGATAGTGCTGATCTGGTGGGCTTCCATTCATCTTAATGATAGCACATGGGCAGAGAAGGAGCTTGTTAAAGATGTTCATGTGCATAGGACTTATGTTAATCATTATTTTTTCCTAAGTAAAATTAAAGATGACTGCTCAGCAAATGTTCTGAAAAGACTTTTGCAACAACGTACATTCATAACCCAACCTAAAACTCTTGATTATTGCATAGATTTTTATTCTTATGAATTACAAACTTTAATAAATACATGATTATGAACTAAGCCCTTTTAAATTAAAGTATAAATACCTCCAAAATACAGTGCTATACTATCTTACCCTTTTATGAATTCTTTTGCACTGTCTGCCACAGAACAGATTGTCATTTCTCTAAGTTTGAAAATGAGCACATGGGATCAGTCCTAGATCAGCTGGTAAAACTCAGATGCTTGGGGGTTTATTTTGCTTTTAATTTTTTCAAATGGAAGTTTCTGGTTATCATTTGAGTTTCTTTCTGGCTCCATTACTGGCACAGCTTCAGTGTTCAAAAACTCTGTACTGAATGCATTTTATTAGTGCTATTGGTTGAAAATGAGAGAAGTTGGAAAAACCATTTGAAGCAGTCTCCAGGAGCACAAGGAGCATTTACACACTTGGGTTTTGGCAAAGATTGTTGTGTTCAAGTTCAGTTTGATTCTGAGTTGATGTGTATGTTGTGGAGCTTTAAATAAATTTTTGTCCTTCTAGTATTTGGTACTAACCTCTTTACTTAGTATTTTAAATATCATGTTTTCCATAGTGGTGTTTTTTTCAGTAGAAGTACAAATTCAGAAAGCAAAAAGAGAACTCAGACCATGTTTATACATGTGTTCTGGTGCTGCAGCTTTACTTTGTGCATATTTAAGAACCAAGCACTGTGTCCATCTTGCTCCCAGCTGCCTTTCAGCTGGAGCTGCTTGGTGCCCTGTGTTTCTCTGCAGGGCTGGGTGATGAGCAGGGTGCAGCCTCAGGGGGCTCCTGCAAGGCTGAGCTGACCCCAGTGCTTGGGAGCAGCTGGGCTGCAGCATTCAGTGCCCACTGAATCCATCTGGGGACATGCTGCAGCTCCTGCTCTGCAGCTTCATTCAAACTAGTTCAATTTAAAGAAACAATACTGAAAATAAAGAAGTTATGGCAAATTTTTGCCCATCTCCTGTGTGGCCTCCAAGCCATCTTTAGGTGCAGATGATTTTGGGGTTTTTTTGGGGTTGGTTTTTTGTTTGTCCAGTTTTTTCCACCTGCAAACTTAGAGACTAGTTCAGTGGTGACAGGGAAAGGTAAATACTGTAAAGTGACAGTATTCACCCTTGTCCATTTCACCTTGTATTTATCTCCCTATCAGTATTTTCACTGAGATGTGACATTGAAGATACTGTAAATAAGTTGTTTGTAAACTTACCAGATCCCCATTTAAAAAAAAAAAAAAAAAGAGTGAAAGTGGAAAAAAGTTCAGGACTTTCAGTTTAGAGAAAAACTTTAATTTTGTCTTTGTATCTTTAAGGTGATACTGTTCTCAAAAAAGATGAAATGAGGAATCTGTGATTTCCAGATGTTTGTTGAAAAAACATTTACATGTCAGAGGAGAAGGTGGAGGCCAGTCAAGGATTACTAGAGCAAGCAGGTCTTATGGTGACTTCTGCATTTAAATATTTTCAGGTTGGAAGCTTTTGTTCTACATTTGGAATAGCATTAACAGGATAATTGAATGTTGATGTGTGCCTGCAGTGGCTGGGCTTGGATGTCACAGAACACAGCCCAAGAACTCTGCATGTCTGCTGTAAGACAGGTAGGGCTGGGTGTGAGGCCTCGAGAGGGAAGGATGGAGGGAGAACTCAAACAGTGCCTTGTGAAGCTTGCTGGGGACAGGTTTTTTGGTAAAAGGTTCTGTGCCTTTCTGGATTCCTGATCAGGATTGAGGATGGTTTGAAAGCTGGAACTTCACATTACTGAAGGGGCATGGAAAAGAAACTGCTGGGAAGTCCCCCTAACACTCCACAACCTATGGAAAGGCTCTGCTTGGTGGGATTCCCCAGAACTCCTGTTTCTGCTGTATTAGACTACTTGACAATTGTATTTGGAGGTGGCTACCCGTAAAATATAATAAAACCAGTCTGCCCTCTGTAGATGTTGAATTCTTCTCAGAGAAATCAGTGTCTTTAGGCACATAAACTGGATTGAATCAGAAGAGTGAGAAGTGGAGCTATGCTGTGTCATAGCTTGGTAAAATGGTTCTGCTTTTTCAGCCACTCTTGGACTCTACTTCTGTCTGTAGAAACTGAAGTGCTGGTTTATTTGAGGAAAATGACCTGACTGGAGGACTCACTACAGTGTTTGCAGAGGATAGAGCATTGCAAGAAAAAACCATTAGAACAACAATGCTGCTACAGAATTGATAAAAATTAAAACAACCAGATAATGTCTTTGATATTTTTATCAGTGATTTTTGAAGAGGAAAAGTTATGACTTAGCTCTGCTCCTGTCTGTCCATCCAAAGGCTTGTGGATGGCATTGTATATGGCTGTCACTATCTGTGCCTTTCTTTTTTACTTTTATTTTTTTAACATCAAAATCAGTCTGGCACCATTTGGCTGTTGGATGTCACGGCTGAAACCTCCTGGAATGTCAGCAGGGAGAAAATCTCTCCTGCTGCACATGGCTCTCTGCTCATGAGGCTTTTCCCAGGGTCCATCTCTCAGACTGGGAAGTTAGAAATATTTCTCCTCTTGTTTGCTTGTGTTTGGTTTTTTTTTTACTGTAATAACCAGTTATTAGTTAGATTGAATAAAATGTCTGTTTTGTTGTGAATTCTTTGCTGTCAATAAATTACAATAAAGCTGAAATGTCAGGGGCTTTCTCTTCAGGTTATTGTGGATGTGGCTACTGTCCTGCTCAGTTTCATCATTGCAGTGGTTGTGGTTTGTTTTTCCACCTTTTTGGAGATAGACTGAAAGAAGAAATCATAATTTTAACTATCTATCAATTTACTGTTTCACTTCAGCTTGTGAATTTAAAACAGCAGTTCGTTTTTGTTTAGCCTGTTTAGAAATTTGATTAATACATATTTAGGAAAAATAATTTCAGCCTTTTGGTTTTTTTCAGGCAGGAGTTTGAGAGCAAAACAAACCCCATATTTCTGGCACGTCCTAATTTCTGCAGTCAGCTGAGCTTGAGTGCAAGGCAAACTTGTCACTGTTTCTTCCTCAGGCTGTATCTTTTGAAGTCAAGGCCAGGTTGGCTTTTGTTTTTAAAAAGTTGATGGAAATAAGGTGAGTTCCAGTTCCTGTGGTGATGGTCTCAGTCCAAAACATGCATTTGAGCCCATACAGGGCCAAAAAGTCATTATTTGTCCTTTAAATGACTAACTTCAGAGAACAACTGGTGCTAGCCCGACGGTGGTGTCCCGAGGTTTCGGCAGGGTTTGGTTTTGGCTCCTCACAGCCCGGCCGTGGCTGCTTGGCCTCCTCCCTGCCCTGCCGCCCTTTCCCACGGGCTCTGGCTTTCCTCAGCCTCCTGGCAGTGCTGTGGCCCCTCCTGACAGCCTGCCCTTATCAGCAGCACATTTTGCATGAATTTCAGCCTCTTCCCAGCGTTCCTGCTGCTGTGGGAGCCCAGCTCCTCCAGCCACACGAGAGCAGGGAAAGGTAAGCTGAAATTCCTTCTCCTAAACCTGCCAGGAGGCAATTGCCCTGGATTTCTTCCCTGTTAGGCTGCTTGAAGTGTCCTGGGGATCTGTTGGCTCATCACCAGTCTCCCAGTCATGTGGGTAATCCTGAGGGTTGTCATCTGAGGTGAAAGATAAGGAGAAGGGCCTGAACATCACACATGGATATGAAAGATCAAGAGACTTCTGCCTGCTGTGTTATTTTTAAAATTAGAGTTAACAATGAGACATGAGTGAGCTGTTTTATCTCTTCCAAAGCATTACATGAATGTGAATAAATAATTTGGTATTAGTTAGTTTTGTGTATGCAAAGCAAAACCGATTTTTAGCTTCTTCATCGAGGTGTCAGGAGGATTAAGTAATGAGTAAGACGTATGTAACTCTTGCAGTGTTGGTAACAAAGAAATGCTGGTAAGGAAGCTATGTAAACTGTGTCCTTGCAGAGCAGTAGTACTGTCCAGCCCTTTTTCTCCCTCCAGATTTCAGTGTCCAGTTCTGTTTAATGCCATCTCACTCAAAAAACTCAGTTGCTGGAAAGTTTCCTTCTGTGTTTAGTCCTTTCCACTGCTGAGTTTTGTTCTAACTGTTGCACAGCCAAGGTGTTCTCACCAGCAGATGAGCAGTTCAAGCCTGGTCTGCAATTTTCAACCCCCTTCTTTGTTAATGGAAGTCACACTTTTCCCTGACTCAGGAGGCTGCTGCTATTCAGGAAGACCAGTGCAATGCCCACTAAAGGTTCATCAAAGTGCTCTCTACTAAAAAAAGCCTGTAAGGAGCTTAAAGCAAGTGTATCCTTAAATTAAGAATGGCCTTACAGACACAGAAGTGCTTTGGGGAGCCTGTGTTTGTTATTCCAGCAGTCTCATTGTGAGAGCTGGAGCGCTATGAAATGCAGATCTTCAAAGCTTCCTTGAAGATATGATGCCTGTGATTCTCCCTGTCAAAACAGAAGTCTCTTTTAAGGTCACAGTCAGCAAGTTTTCTTCCTCCTAATACCTCTTGCCTTGGATGCTTCAAGGAAGGAACTTCTTATTGTTGAGCTCCTCACCTCTTCACCTTACCAGTGAGCTCCTGGTGCCTTTCTGAACTTTTCCTTTGCTTTCCTCTTTTCTGTGAAGCGCTTTTAGCACATGAATGTTCTTTGACTGCCATATGCTGACTCTGGGGACAGTGCTGCCTTAGTGAAACAACAAGCCAGCAGAACTTTCTGGAGGAATCCTGTGAGCAGCATTGGCTTGGACTTAAATGACCCAAGAACAGGGGAAAGTGTGAAATCCTTAACTTTAAATTGCCATAGTAGGCAGTGAGTCCTGTAACCACAGGCTCTTCAGTTTTACTGTGAGTAAATGGGCTTATAAAATAAATATGGGGGGGGGTGGTAAAGGAGGGGAAATAAGATTATTTTTCCACATAACAGAATTATTTTGATTTTAAAAGATTTGGTCTTCTCTGATATCTTCAGCTGGAAATGAAGACCTGATGGAATACTGGGAGGGTTTTACCTGCTTGAGTAATTTTGTTCCTGACTAGATATGTGGAATAATTTCGCTTGAAATAAAAAGTGAACTCACTCTTTGTTTGGGGTTTTTTTTAAACACCATTAAATAAACACAATTTAGAACATGGTTACACAGCTAATAACATTACTCAAAAGGCAGAACTTGACAGTATGAGATAGCATCATATTAAACTTATTCTGGTTTTAGAATAAGAGAAACAAGAAACCAGAAGACCTATGGCTCAGAGAACATGTGGCTTTCTTTTGATGGGATCCCAAATGAACTTGGTGTGCAGATTGGAGTTTCTTTCCCACATTATGTGTTACACACCTTGCTGTCTGGCAGTGCAGTGGAAGTGTTTCCTAATGAAACTTCCATCACTGTAAAATAATCACATATATTTGCTAATCAAATAATGTCTTAACTGTGATGTGGGTTTGTCAGTCCATTTGCTTAACAGCCTCGTTATTTAAGCAGGATATTTGGCATATATAACAGTAATATAAATTGATGCTGAATAGGTGAGATTTTTTGAGAAGAGTTGTGCTCAAACCTGTAAGAATTTAATGTCTTTTTGAGGTTTTTTTTTCCTTTATTTTCTTGAGGTTCTTTTGCTGCTTATAAGGTTTGTGTGTGTGCAGAGTATAAATGACTTTCAGTAGCCTGTCAGTGAAAAATCAATGACTGATTTTGTCTTAACAGACATTTGGATAGGTGCTCTCTGATAAATTTATACTTGATCTTTGTGTAGACATTGCAAGTGTCACTTTCCAGCAAGCAGCAGCTCTTCTAGCTCCAGTGATCACCAAATGTTATTTTGGGAAGTTACAGGAAGTATGTGCTTAGTCTGAAAATAGTTAAGGCCAATTCTTAAAAAGAGGAGTTAAGCCATCTATGACTTACAATTGACATAGATAACTGTCATTATATTATAATTATTCCCTAAAAATATTTCAAGAGCTATAATTAGAAGAAAACAAGAAGTGAAAATCAAAGGAAACAAATTACAAGTCCAATGTGCTTAAATTCTCCCTTTGTCATCTTTGCATATTTTACTGTTTTCAGTATTTCCACATATTTATTTATTCAAAGCAAACTTTATCCAGCAAACAAGTCAGATTGCTTATCCCTAACATTTGCATTCCATGGTTTCTTCTCTCTTGTTCTTGAAGGTTGACAAAGATAAATTTAGATTGACTTTGATTGGTTGAATAGCCTTGGTGTTTTATCCTAATTCCACCTGTAGTGCAGCTGTTTGGTGTCATTGCATTACTGTGGTCTCTCTAGGTGTAATATTGAATGCATTTTCATTTATTATGATGGAAAATAATTCAAAAACAAACTTGTGAGAACTCTTAAGGTAGTGCCTGCAGAAACAGGTTTTACCTCCTGTGCTCCTTCACAGGAAATGAAAGGTCAGGAGAGTTAAACAGGAGCGCTGATTTTGCTGCAGGAAAATGCAATACCTCTGTATGATCATGATTTCAAATTACTTCTCCAGCTTTGCCACTGCCAGAATTAGTCAGGGTAATGTATGGCAAAGTGAACTGAAATACACAAACAAAATAAGGTACCCTGACTTCTTAAGACAAGGAAAAAAAAACCATTAATTTCTGAGAGATGGCTGAACTAACAAGATAATTCTTTACCTTATGAAGTAGTCAATAAGTTATTAGTGTACAGTTTTGTGCAGTGTTTTGTTTTACTGGTGAGACTTAAAATAAGGCTGCTTAAAGGAAGTTCACTATCATAAGGATTCTTTGGGGGCGAGGGGGAAAATTTTGTGATTCCCTGCCAGGTTTTTTGTCTGAAAATGGGGTTGGTATGAGAGTGTGCTGTGCACAGGTTTCCTTAAACCAATGTCCTGAGGCACACAGCAAATAAACACATTGGAGGTTGTAATTATTGTTTAGTTGATGCCCTGTTTTAGATCCAGTTTAGAGAGCAGAGAATAGATGTCAACCTTTCTCCAGCAGAATTTGAAGGAGGTGAAAGCTGGGTGCTAGGCTCAAGCTTGGACACATGTTTATGGAGGGATGCAGCAGGGTAAAAACAGACAACAAGGATTGGGAAAAGCCTAACAAAGTCCACAACTGTAATCTTTGCCCAGGGAAACGGTATGATCCAAGTAGAGCTTGGGTGCTGAACTGGACTTCGCTCACGTGGTTCTGGCCTTACGTGGTGTCTGCTAAGCAGAAGTGACCTCAGAGGAAGGTTCAGCCAGGGTCAGTGCTGCCCTGCCCATGGCCCTGCCCCTGCAGCAGGAGTGTTTGCAAGGGTGATGCCACAGCTCTGCCTGGCCCAGGCACCCGGCCCAGCTTGGTGGAAATCTCAGTGCTGATGGTCACTCATCCCTGACACACCGAGTTCAGAGCCACCGTTCAGGTGCATGGTGGTTAGGGACCTGAACAAAACAAGTGGGAATTAGGCTGGTCACAGAGCAGTCAGGACATGTCCTGATAAAGTAATTTCCTGCAGTCCACACAGTCAAAGTGGTCCTCCTTCACTTTTATAATTTATTAATATGTTCTTAGGAATAAACACAGGACTTGTGTACTGGAGGCAATTGTTTAATGCTCTATCTTGCTCTTGTTTCACTGCATAACAAAGTCCCCATCACAGATGGTAGTCAGGCCAGACACAAAGTTTATAATGAACTGATGCTAATTTGGTTTGTTTCCTAACACATACCTGAATTAGATTTTTGTAAACATTTCTTTGTTAGTACCTTCTTGTGTACAAAGTATCCCCACCTGCATGGAAAGTCTGCCACTGCTATGAGAATGACTTGACCTAGATTTTAAAACAAAAACTGAACCCAGGAGGTTTTCAGCTGTAGGCTTACATTTTCACTGAAACTGAACTTTCCCAAAAGTACATTGGCCTTGATCAAGGTCTGGAACGGGTGGGCCGAGAAGGGAATTCTTGCAACTAACCCTGACTTTCTGATCCAGCCAGCATGATTATAGTTTAGCTACCGGCCAGTAGCACTGCTCTGGATAGCATCAAAGCATTCTTGTGAAGCGTTTTGAACTACTCCCAATGACCACTTTTGTGGTCTCTGTGCAGCAGCTTCTGAGCACACCCTGAGCTGCTCCGTGCCTAGGGAGCTGCAGCTCCTGCACACAGAGCCCAGCTCAGGGCGGTGGGGATGGCTCATCCACCAAAGGCTCCCGATAATTTGGATAATTTGCCTGCTCGGGCATTGTGGCATCCATTGCATAACTGCACTTCAAACGCTGTCTGGAGGCCGTGGCAGCTTCCCAGGATCTATCAGATCAGATAATGCATCTGCAATGGGCTCTGTCAAAAAGCTTTAGCAAATCAATGCCTACAGAAATGTAATCTGTCTTTAATCAATTTCATTTTTAAGAGTAAAAGAGGATATCGTAGATAAAGGCTTTAGGAATACAGAGAGGAAAAATTTAATTTGTAGGAAGCTAATTAATTTGTTTTTAAGATGTGTTTTTCCAGTCGTTTGCTGGAGTGTAGCTTGTTGAAGGAAATTGATGTGCTGGAAGGAAAAGACTGTCCATAGCAGTGTGTTTGTGTGTGCAGAGAGTAGTGCAAATTATTTGTGCTTGTTTCTTCTTTCCTGAAGGACCTAAAATATGCTATTTTATAGGTGTGTTCTGATTCAAGAGAAAAAGAAGGAAAAAGGGAATTAGGTGAAACTGTAGAAGAAAAGGAAAGAGGAAGTGGGGAAAGCATCAGAGTGACTGTCTGAGAAGGTCTGTGTGTATGAAGGTATTTGTGTAAAACCAGTAAATGCTCCAACAGCACCGAATGCAGCCTGACAAAGGTCACTAGCTGCCCTTGAAAACGCAGTTCTATTTTTATCCCACAACAGCATTAACATCTGTATTTTGTAGGTATTTATTCTTTAGTGCATTACGTGATCTGATGGGTTTTGTGTGGGCTTCAGGTTATGATTTGATTTCTGTTAAGATGCACATGTCCTATGGGATGTGTTTAAAGTTGGATATGCATCCATTGGAGGAAATGTTGAACAGCTTGTGTTTCAGAGGATGTTGAATATCCCCAGGTCTCAATAGCCCACCCCTGTGAGGTGGGCTACAGTTCAACAGCTTCTGTTGGACCAAGGTAACTTTGGAGTTGCTTTCCTGCAGGTGAAAGCTCAACTGTACCTCTGTCCATATGAGAGAGGTCTGTGCATAGTTCTTGCTTTTGTAGCAGGCTGATCAGGAAATTAGATAATCCTCTTCTATTGCTGTTTAATTTGAGGGATGTCTCCTGGGAAAGACAAATACATATAAATCTACCTACCTGTTTAGATGACATCTGAAGAATGTGTGTGAAATTTAGAGGCCATGTATTTACATTTAACTGTAGTCATTGTGTAATACTTCCTGTTCCATGTGCAGTGAAAGAAAGTAAATAATGACATTTCCTATAGATGTACCTAAGATTAGCTGTCAGTCAGCCTGTCCTGATAATACTGTGAATCCAAGCATTAATTTTCAAATGCTCTCCTTTTCCTAGTTTTCTATCAGCTTGCTGCTGCTATTCTTAACTCCTGAGCAGTCAGCATTTAGGCTGGGGGAAGATGGAAAGTTGGAATTTCATGTCTGTGTGTCTTATTGAGGACAGCTTAAAGCTGGAGAGGTGAATCTGAACATTTGTGGGGAAGAACTATATGAATAGAAATGGGAACTAAGCACTATGATTTCTTTCTATTTATTGTTTTGAAAGCAAGTGAGATTTTTATAAAGTCATTGGAAATTACTTTATTGGGACAGACACAGGAAGTATCTTTACTTGCAGCTTTTGGACTTGCCCTGATTTCCACAAGTGCAAGGCACTGACAGATGCTGTCTTTTACATTGGGCTCTGAGGTTATGGCACATTTCTGAGAACCAAGCCATTTGCTCCTACTTCTGAAACTAGCTTCTTAAAGTATTCAGGATTATAAAAAGTGGTTTATATAATTTGCAAATATTGTAAATTATTTGAAAATAGTTGAATTTGAAAGAAAAGCATTGCAACTGTTACAGCACTGTTAAGGAGCAGCAAATCTCTGAAGAACACAATAAGAAAAGCATGTTTGCATGAACTACTATGCATCATTTCAGGACTTACATATCTTCTTTTTGTTTTATTGCCATTTGCAGTGTTTTTTCTGTTTTGTTCTGTTGAAGTGAGATAGTGCTGATAAAGAAACAACTCTCTCCTCCTCCTGCTTGATGTGAACTCTCACCTTTAAGTTAATAATCCACAGATTTAAAAGTGTGTGTCTGTGCACATACATGTGCATGCACATAAATAACAATCAACACAGAAAGAGTGGGGACATGCTGTGACATCTGCCTCCATAACTTCATGAACTTAAGTGCTGACTGCTCTTCAGAGTTATGATCCTTCTGTTCTAGGGTAAGCATTGCTGGAGGGTCATATTACTATTCTGTGTGCTGTATATATTTCCTTGACTTCTTGCAATAAAAACAACCCTGGCTTTTTCTGTAAGCATTTCCAATTTGTAACAGATCAGCAACCCAGTGTTGTTTCTTTGGCAGGGTGAGGCCATCAAGACCTGTCCTTTTTATGGGTCTTTCCAGGTGATTTACTAGCTATGACTTTCCCTTCATATCACACTTAAAGTTTCATCAAAATAATTTGGAATGTACTGGGACCAAATAAATGGCATAGGCTAAAGCATCTGTTTGCCAAGATAACCACACTACAACTTGCCAAACCAAACATTATTGTTAGAAACATGGCTTGACCATAATGCCTATCTCTGAACTGGAGTGGGAATGGTTTCATGGGAAAGAGTTTACTCAACAATATATGGGCTCATAGAGTCTACGTTGGAAAAGAGACAGCATACTTTAGTTTAAATAAGTTGAAACTGCAGCCAGTCTATGGCTTGTGGCTGATCTTTATTATGTGCTATGTTTTCAAATTCTACTTTTTTTCCTTTTAAAATGTTATCTCAAAATAATTCCTTTTTTAACCTTGCTTCCCCCATTGCTCTTTTTGAGGACTCCTTAGAGAAAGCAAACCGTATCCTCAAAGATTTTTCTTTCATTTTGCTTTAGAATTTCCTGACTGTTCTGCCTCAAGGAACATGCAGCTTATTCTTGACTTTACAGTGTTTAGGTACTTTGGCTTGAAACATCATTGTAGCATTGGAAGTTAGAAAAACATAAAGGTTTCGTGATGAGATTATTGGAAAGGAAGGAGATGCACTGGATTTTGGGCTTACCAGCTTTGCATTCAGTACTGGTGGGAGATTCCCAAATTTAGTAGTGTCACTTAAGAATGGCTCATTTCTCTGTCATGGTTTAAGGGCTGAGGCTCTGAAAGGCAGTTTCAACATTTCATAACCTACCTGAAGTCATACATTTATGTCAGTTGTGGATAGTAACAACAGAGTAGGATAGATTCCTCAGCACCCAAACCTTGCCAGCCCCACAGGATAAAACCAGCACACATTAATGGAGTCAGCTGCAAATTTAGTTGAAAAGTCTTTTCCCTTCATTTTTGTGCATGGCTCCCTCAGGTGAGGCAGTGCTGTGAGGACAGAGCAGCAGCAAAGCCATGTGAACTGTTCCTCACCCAGGGGCTGGACTGAACTAGTGCAGGGGCAGAGCACCAGACTAACAGGATCAAAGGGGATTAAGTAAGCAGGGTAAATTCTTTTTCCTGGAAAACCTGGAAACTTGGCTGTTTTTTCTCCTTCCTCTTTAGCAAGGAGACCCACGGCTAAGCAGCAATGCTGAGATTGTTTCTTGGCTGTACAGAGTTTGTTCCAGTAGGTTCTGAAGAGGGAGAGGGGATGATGGAGCACTCGACTCCCATCCTTTCCCTTTCCCTTTCCCTTTCCCTTTCCCTTTCCCTTTCCCTTTCCCTTTCCCTTTCCCTTTCCCTTTCCCTTTCCC